>APFE030676390.1:194785-234087 GCA_000404065.3 Pinus taeda | reverse complement strand
TTTAGATAAAAGAAAATGATAATATACATCACATTAAAATATATAAGTACCTATAAGTCAAGATCTATTTTACCTTATAAATTAAAATAATGATTTTATAACTATATTTAAATTTAATTAATAAGCACATAAAAACTTTAATACTTACGATATAACAAAATTTTTAATGATCGATATTCACAACCACTTTTCCATAGATATTATTAACTTGTAAATAAGCCTTTTTACAATACCATGGCTCATCAATACCACACCACTAAAAACCATCCCTCATCTCACAATCAAAATATTTTACAAATAATTTATTTGAATTTATTTTTATAACATTTTTTTAATTAAATCTAAATGCAAACATATTATAATGGAGTTGTCTTTAGTGTGACTTTTTGGGCTTTCCTGTGCCCAATCCGGTAGAAAAATTTGAGGTGAAATCTTGATTTGTGTTATTTAAACTGATGTTTTTGACTGTATATATGAATTCAACACCTAGAAAACCTAAGGCACTTCCAAATTTGAGAGAAATTAGACTGGAAAAACTTACCAGAAAAACTTCCAAAAAGTCTCAGTAAAAACAACTCATATTATAATTACCTTTGAGATATATCTAAACCCCCTATCACATTAAAATATATAAAATATAAATAGCAGTTATAAATCTAAGATGGCATTTACCATATAAGTTAAAATGATAAATTTGTAGCTATATTGTAAATTTCATTAATAAACATCCTTACAATATAACTAAATTTTAACCATGTATATTAAATAAAAAAATGATTAATTAATAATAATTAAAAGATCTATCAAGTTCGGAGGAGGAGTTCCACTAAGACCAATGCGGTTTATAGGACCTCAAGAGAAAGAAAGAAAGAAAAAAAAAAAAACTAAGTGTGATTCTTCAAAATCTTGTTTCTGTGATAAAAAAGAAGAGAAAGAAGAAGTGCTCCAAGATCGCTATAGTTGGGTTGACTTAATAATTCAAGAAGATTGGCATTGTCGCAGATGTTAGTGAATTGAGGGCGGATATGAGTAAGAGCGGAGCAAGTCTAAAACGAAGTGAAAAAGAATCTAAGTGTGATTCTTCAAAATCTTGTTTCTTTGATATTAATAATTCAAGAAGATTGGAAGTGTGGCATATGTTAGTGAATTGAGGGCAGATATGAGTAAAAGCCGCACAAATCTAAAATGAAGTGTTCTTCATCTTCCACCTATAAAGCGTTTTTCATCTTCCACCTTTTTAATATTACAAATCTCGCAGATTCTATCGTTCCACTCCTTCACCCTGAAAATCTCAAATACTAACTTAGTTACCACCCACGGGCCACGAACAACTCCTGACAATAGGTGCAAAAGTGAGGGTAACAAATTTAAATTTAAAATAAATTTACACTTCCAATGCAGGTGGATTTAAGTTGATTTTAACACGCTATCAAACCAATTTAGTTATAAAAGTCAAACCAACTAGTTTGACTTAAGATCAGTGCTGGATGAAAGGCAAAGGCAAGTATAATGAAGACGGCTTGAAAGTTGAAACCATGCAGTTGAACAATTCGAAGTTTCATACAGAACCACCCTTGATTAAGGGCGAGTCTTATCCACACTGCTTATGGCGGGTGGAATTTGAAACCAATCCGACGGGCTGTATACAGCCAGCCGCAGCACGGCTCACTGTTACCAGTCACACCCTGTGGCCTTTATGTCAGCTCAAATAATTATTCGTGAGCATTTTCCTTACTTTGTGACTTTGCATATGGTGGGCAGTACATTGCCAATACATTGAGAAGCGCGGATAAATGGTTTCGCGTTCCATATGACTGTTGCTTGAAAACGAACATAATATTTAATGCATTTTGGTACTGTCTCCGCTGTCCAGGAAAGATAAGACAACCAAATCTTAGAACAGTTGTGCAAAACACTGAAAATTGTAACTGGTGTGCACAACGTGTTGTAATAATTGATATAAATCTGAATATCCAGCCCATTTCTCATTATAGTATATGAACAGTTATAAAAAGTTATAAAATTATAAATAGAGATAAAGGCGGATGCTTTAAAGGAAAAACCAGGGAAAATAACTGTTCTGCTGCATCATTGTGTCTGAGCAAACTCTATAAGAGGCAACTGATCACACCCTCTTAACTCGTGTTATTAAAAGCAAGCATGATTATGATAATGGAGAACCAGCTTTCTCTGCGAAGTCCAAATTTTGAGGAAAAAGTTGCGGCCTTGACAGGACAAAAATGGTCCTTTCAGAAAAGAAGGGAAAACTAATCGCCCTCGAGGATGGGTAGAGGATGGCTTTCTCTAATATGCTGAGTAATATATAAGTGGTTAGGTTTTTCTTTGTATTGAGTTTGTTTTTAGTAAATAATGTCTACGCAATAATATAAAAGCAATAAATGTAAATGTAAAAGTAAAAAGGTTTATTAGAATATTTTTCTTAATAGAAAATTGTTTTAGGTTTTTAGGAGGTAGATAATGAGATATTTTGTGACTTTACTTGTAATTGAAATCTTGTTTAATTGAAGGTTGATTGTGGAAGATCTAGGTGAATATTCTTTCCGTTAATAAATATATAACATTTTGTGTTATTTTAGTTTTTTAATTGATTATTGTGATTGGAATTGGAATAAATTTGGATACAATAAATTATTTATACTCTCTATAGTTTAATTTACTAATAAAGAATACCATAAGTGATATCACAACACTTTCATGAACACATATTTTAGAGCAATTTCTTTCCAAATAAAGAATACCACAATTGATCTCACAACACTTTTATGAAAACTTATTTTAGAGCAATTTCTTTCCAAGTAAGAGATGAGTTTTAGTGTTTATAAATAAGAAAATGATTTGTTGTTTAGCATGAAGAAATGTGGTAGGAAGCATACATGCATTAATACTACATATTTCACTTTGTTGGATACCATTGTAACACAGGGTTTCCCTTTTGAGTAGTACCTTTTTATTATGTAATGCTATGTATTATTAAAGATAATTATAGTAATAATAATAATAACAATATAAATAAATTAATAAACAAGAGTGAAAAGATTAATAAATAAAATAATAAAGTAAACTTAAAAATAAATAAATAAGAAGATTGTAAAAATAGTAAAAATAAAATCAAGCTGATAAAAAATAAATGAATAAAATAAGTAAGAGTCAATTATGCAAAAAACTAAGTTAAGAGAAACTTAAGTCAAAGAAAAGAAATTTGCATATTAACACATGGATTGTGTGCATGAATATTATCTTTTCATTTTTGGAACAAATTGTACGAAAATGATTTACTAACTAAGGTAGTCGATAGAGGCTCGAGGGTGGCCAACTTGAGAAGGACAATGTAGATAAGCCGATAGTTGAGGGAAGAGTCATCCCCAAAACGTTGGTTGGGATTGGCAAGATCTTAATAGTGCAACATTCTAAAATTACAAGCAAGCTAATTCTTCATTCTACATGTAAGTTCATCATCTCTTATGACTTTCATAGATTACATACTAAGTAGCTGAAATCTTTGTTATGTTGATGATTAATGGTCTTGAATTTCTGTAAGTAATTTTCTTATTTAATTTTGTTTGATGTCTAGGCCATTACATTTAGACATAATTTGTATACATAATTTCACTTCCATGTACCCTCAGGTATATAAAAAATCCCTTGCATTTTCCTAAAACTAGTTTTATTTAATCCAATCAACTATCTTGGAACAATAATAGCACTAAAAACAACATTTGGCAAGATTATACTTTTGTACTTAGGTAATTGGGTAATATGACTAAGGATACAATTGAGCCTCCTTACTTAGGGATTTGAGAAATTGGGTCAAAGTACTACTATTAGACCCTACATGTACATCATAGAGCTATAGTAATTGGCATAAACTATGATATTGAGAATTTGAGCATTTTGTTAGTGCAGTATTATTGAAGTGGGAGTATAACTTTGTGGTAGAAGTAAAAAAAAATCTAGGACCTCACTACACCCTTATTCGGGACTTATCACAAGAGGATCCTGGTGTTAATTGATCACCATGGTACCACTCTCAAGTGAGTTGTTTTTGGTGGACCTTCCCACTCCATCACAAAGCAACTATCTTAATAGACCCAAAAATAAACATTGATCACATTTGTATCATTCTCTAGTAACCTTTTCCTTGTGGACCCCCATACTTATGGCTTCTAGAAACCATGATCTCAATAACCTAGTCTCGATCTAGAAACATCCACTAAAACCTTTGGTTGCCCACCTCCATTATAAACAAAGAATAAATATTTTTTGTGGGGAGGTTTCATACAAACCTCACGACAATGTATCATCCTTGTACTGTGACTATAATGAAACCTTTTCCCTTATCACAAAAATGAATTTCATATGTATTCTTCTATCCCTTGTTGCATCACATGGATGGGAGGTGCATTAGATGGGTGTTAAATTCACCTTGTTGCATAGGGATATATAAGAAGAAATATACATGGAACAACCTCTTGGCTATGTTTAGAGTGACTTGGCCTTGTTTATCACCTTTACAATTTTATCTATGGTCTTAAATAATGTCCCTGAGCTTGGTACACAAAAAAATAATATCTTTCTTCTTGATACTGACTTTTCTAGGTGTTATTATCACCCTAATGTCTACCTCAAGAAAGTAGGAAGCCATCTCATACTTTTTCTTCTTTACGTTGAGTCTTCTTTATGTTGATGACCTTATCATCACTATTAATGACCTTAAACTTTTAACCCATGTGAAATCAAACCATAAGAAGAAGTTTGAAATGTCAAACTTAGGATATTTGCATCAATTCCTTCTGTTCTAAGTAATACAAGCCAAGCATTAAAATTCCCAATCTTAGTATGAATGTGAACTTCTTACTTTCTTTCACATAAAAGATTATAAACCAACCCCTTCTCAATTCCACTTTTAAGTCAAACTTGTTGCCACCTGCACTACACCCAAAGTTGAAGCAACTTTGTATGGTGAGTTAGTTGGTAACCTCATATATTTGGCTCATACTCATCCTAATATTTTCTTTGTTATTGGTCTTGTTGTCTGGTATATGCAAAAACCCCATGAATGTTATTGGAAAGCAAAAAAAGGACACTTTAGTGTATCTGAGGTATAGTTTTGTTTGACATACATTACAGTTCAGAGGGGACTCCTTTATTAGTTGGTTTCACTAATTTCAACTAGGTTGATAACCCTGGTGATCAAAATCTACTACAGGTTATGTTTTCCATCTTGGTTCATGATCTATCACTAGGGATTGTAAGAAGCAATAGGATATTGCTATTTTTTTCAATAGAACTAGAATACTGAATAATAGTTATGCAAGTCAAGAAATCTTGCAGATTCAAACAGATCCTTTTAGTGTTTGTATTTTAGCAACAACATCTTACAACCCTTTGGTATGGAAATAAGAGAGCCATCAAGCTTGACAAAGATCCAGTTCAACATGAATGTAGTTAACACATTGAGATACAAATTCACTTCATCAGAGATCTCATTCATGATCGAGATATTGAAGTGCTTTTTTTCCCAACAGATGATTAAGCCGCAAACATTTTCACAAAGTCTCTTATAGAAGTGAAGTTTTCAGAATTTCGATGAGGGGAAATTTTAAGCATGGAAATTTACTTAAGGTTTAGAAACTTTGGTGAATCTCACTAGTCCATAATATGCAACATGTGAAATGTTTGGCAATATTTTTGTAAATATTCAAATTTCTAATAATCTCATATAAAATCTTGGCAAATCATTTTTAGAAAAAATGGAAATAAACAAAAAAATTTTGGGAAAATTCATAGAAAAATATCCCACAAGCAAATATTAGCCCCTAAATATTTCCCTAACTTCGATATATCTTAGGAGTTCAAGAAGTTTTCATTATGGGGGTATATGCTCTAATACCTCCTTCCTTCTTCTAGTGTGTCACCTTTGTAAATCCTTCAATCCTATCTCAAGTTGTTCTTAAAGAGGGATGTTAGGATATTTAGATGCTTAGGAGGTAGTTCATTTCAAACTAGTATAACATGTTTTTAAGTAAAAATGTATTTCTAAGTCTATTTCTTATACATTACTTACATTGTAATATGAAGATCATGATATGTTCTAGACATAGAGTGATCTGATGACTGGTATTATTATCGATACTAATAACTATTAGTTTGTTCCTTAACACCTAGTCGGCATGATCCCTATTTAAAATTCATGGAGGGTCATTACTAAAGATTGATCGTTCTCTTGTATACAAATTTTCTTTTGCATTAGTAAATTTTCTTCAAGTGGCCATGTTGGTTTGGGTTTTAGAGTGTTTCCCTCTTAGAGGGTTTAAACCACATAGAAATTATTTCTATTATGATCTTTTATCTAATTGTGTGTGTCTGTGTGTTTACTAAATATGTTTTTCCTATGTGAAAACCATGTTTATTCAAACAAACTCACCATGCACACTTTTGTGGCTATAGTATTACATCTTATTACATGGATTCACAAGGTATTTGTTGGTGGCTATGGTTTGTTTCCCCTTTAAGCATGGTTATTCATATGTTGGGGATGATATCTATATGTTGGTTGACAATTGTCTATAGGTACTCACTAGTTATTTGGCCTTCAAATCCTTCCTTATGCTACCTCACAACTTACATTTGTTATAGTGTTTCAACCATCAATTCCTCTTCTGACCTCACATATATATGAGGGATTGTTGACAGTGTTGGAACCGCAAACATTCAGGGGATCTCCTC
This sequence comes from Pinus taeda, assembly GCA_000404065.3. Lineage (NCBI taxonomy): Eukaryota > Viridiplantae > Streptophyta > Pinopsida > Pinales > Pinaceae > Pinus > Pinus taeda. The sequence continues at coordinate 227,340 of APFE030676390.1, read as the reverse complement.
GGTATGAAGTCCCAACTAGACCTCACACCATTTGGTGTAAGATTCCCATCTGGTATGATGGCCTAGGTGCCATTATCTTAAATATTTGCCTTAGCTCTTGGTTGTCAGAACATGAGAGTGGTATACTTAGTCTTCAAACAACGAGGTTCATGTGCCTGGTGGGTGCATAGTGTTGCTTTTTTCAATGTTCTTTCATTGCAGAGGGAAGGGTGAAAGTGAGTCTCAAGTCGAAAGGGAATAGTCTCAACTCTGTTAGAGACACACAACGCATCAAGACATGCACAACTTTCGACGAAGTAGTCCACACAGATGCAATAGTCACAAACATAGTGAACAGATAGCATGTAGAACACCCAACAGAATAGTCCACACGAGTGCAACGGTCATTATAAAAAGTTTATGAGAATAAATCTGTCGAGTGTGCGACAGAATAGTCCACACGGGCGAGACAATGTTAACCCCTGATACAACACATTTCCGACATCATATTTACTAGAACAATCAAAATAGTTCAACTGTCTTAATACATGTTAAAACAACATGCATTACAAGCATCCAAAGAATAGCCTTACAAACGAATACAATATATGTGTGAAAACGTGCTAGCCTATTAATAGGATTCTGAATTAAGCGAAAGTTCCAAGACACATCTGTACATCATTACATCACTAACCCTGATAGTAGACCATTGATCCATTGCTTGCTCCTCAAAGAAAAGACTACATACTCTCAAGACTATGTGGGAGGAGCCAAGGTGAAAATTCCTTTGCATGTAAAAATGAGGGGTATATATAGCCAAGGGTGAAATTGAACCTTGTGACTATTCAATTTCCCTCATGATTGTTCAACTTACATGACTCTTCGACTTCATCCATGGGTATCTTGGACTTCCATGTTACATTACATTGATTACACAGTTATGACCCAAAGTAGTGATGTGGCCGAGGAGACTCATGACACAAATCGACGTGACGCTGTAGGTATGCACATGTTGGTTGTGTTGTTCGCGTCGAGCTGTTTTGTTGCAGTGATGAGTGTGCCCATGGTGTACCATAGCTTCACCTCCACATGGCAGAGTGCGAGGAGTCTTCAATGGTCTTGGTGCTTGCTTGATAGTTCATGCATGCGCATGCGTCTCCTTCACTTGCTACTTGGTACACTTCGTGTGTTCATCTGTTCGCGAACAAGTTTCCTAGCATGCGCTCCTTGTTCATCCTGTTCGTCGTTGCGCCATGTCTCATCCATGTACTTGTTTCTGCAATCACTCATGATGAGACGAAATCAAATCCAGAAATCCCCTAGTCTACCATGATGCATTTTCCTTCGTTTCTAGGTGCAAGTGACCGGGAGAGAGGACAAGGCTCTAAAACAACGTAGAGCACATGTCAGTCTGGGATGCGAGGCTCCGGGGCATTGTCAAGAAAAATTGCACAAAGGTCACTAGGAGGCTAGGATGAGCAATCCAGAACAACAATGACATTCTATGGGATTTGGCTCAACTGGGAGGTAGAACTGCACAATTTTTCTTGGGAAGACAATGTGGGTAGCAGAGCACACTAGCAGTGAAAACTGCACATATTTTGAGAGGAGGCTACGAGCGGCCTGTAGGAGTTTGTTGGCCAAAACTACATAGAACTAGGAGGAAATCATGATGAACATTTCTATGTAGTTTTCGAGTTGAGTGAGGTGTCGGGTAGCTGGTGGATAGTTCAAGAAAACTATGCAATTTTCAGGAGGAGCAACAGGCTGATTGACAAAAATGTGCAATTTTCAAAGATAGTGCAGTGACAGGCAGCGAGTGCCTGTCCCTCTTTTTTGTGCAATTTATTCAGTTAGTGGAGGTAGGCATGCTGATAGATTTTGCGCAATTTTTGGGAGGAGTGAATCCAGGGATCATTGCCCAGTCAAACCTTCTGGTTAACCAGTGAGAGGCTTAATGGATTGGCTTGCAGGAAACACAGGTTGAGATGGCTTCTTGGCCAACTTCTACATTGTTCTGGGTGACAGTCAGCTAGGAAGATTCCAAGATTTCGCAGTGCAGACTACCGGGGAGGCAACTTAAGGCTCTGCACAATTTTACGCAGCTGTACTTCGTCACTGAGGGCTAAGACTATATAGTGCAGCTCAACGGAGGTTTGGTTAATGGAGGGTGGTCCGGTCGATAGATCTTCAGAAAAATGGTTAAGTGTGTGAGTCAGTGAATTCGTGTATACATGACCTTGCGAAAACACACTCAACATGACTTGATGACAAGACATCTCGAACCAACAAGACAACATATGCTGAGTGTGACTGACTCTGGCACTGTCTAATGGTGAAAGCAACAAGTGTGACACTTCAGATAGACCTTCAGACGACAGTGACGACACTTGCGTGACAATGCTTAGAACATTGTGTGTGAGTGAGATAGATGTTTACATAGAGAACAAAACTCAAACGCAAACCTTCAACATCACTAGAACACAATTGCAGGCATGACATAGCGATCAACATGCCGAAGATGACAGTTGGTCAAACAAGCATGAAGGAAGCAAGACATGTAGAGGAAACACTTGAAATGACTTTTTTTGTTTGCGCACATGCATGTTACTGCAGGATGATATGACAATGACAAGTTGTCATGCAAACTCAAATAAGAGATGTACTTCGAAAGATGTTCTTTACCTACCATACTTACCCTCAAGATGATCATACATCTGAAAAAGTTTGCATGTGGTCCTAATCTTTTTCCATTACTTGGTCTCTTGGTTGTTCTCCTCAACTCCTTGGGAGTGATCTCAACATGTCACCTTTTCTTGTAGTCAATGTACGCTTGGAGAGTACTTGCACAAGTACAGCAGCAAAGAACTGTTAAAGCATCATGATCTATTACAACATAAACATTACAGAATCAGATATATAATGAACAAATGATAGCATTTACAAATGATAACATTCACAATTGCACAATCATATGGGAGAAACTTGAAGAGCTTTATTAATAGAAAGGAGAATTACAACCCAGTTGTCTGATCTAGCGCCATCCTCCCAGCTTCAATCCTTCTTCACCTCATGAAATAGCAAGATCACTCCAACAAAAATACAATGCTTTCTCCTTAATTACAAACTATCAGCACTTACTTGCAATTCACAACATTCCAGCCTCTAGATCTCTTGGATGAGGGATCCATTTATAGAGGTTTGCAAGGGTGTGAGTCATCCATGGGGTTTGATTAGTGTCATTCCACTTGTTACAATTGGTTCCGCAAGGGAAGGGATTGGAGATTTCTTAGATCCCTTATTCATCCTTGGGTGAATTCAGAGAGGTAAGTGGCACAAGAGAAGTTTCTAGAAGATTCCATGAGAAACCACCTAGCAAATTGTCCCAAACATTTGTCCATCCTCACCCATCACACCCTATAGAAGGCCTAAACAGTATGCATTGCACCTTGGTAGTGTACCACTCAGTATGCATCACACTTTGCCAGTGGAGCAGTCAGTATGGTTCAATTTAGGCAATTTCTGGATGGTTTCTCAAATGGAACTTTTTGGGAATGATGTATTCAGATGACTATGTTATTTTAGGGTATGAAACAACTCTGTCAGGGGTTGATGAGCCCTAATACATTGACATATAATTTTGGGGTTGATGTGCCCAAATATGTCTATAACACTACTATGAGGAGAAGGATGAAAGTACGCCCTCACCATTTTCGTCTGCTCCCACTTGGGATTTGTTATAGGATGCCATCAACGAGCAGTACTACCCTATCGAGAGCTATGAGGATAAATACATAAAGTGGACCACACTGCGACAGAGAAGTGGCCAAGACATGTCGGAGTTTACCAATGTTTTTCATACCCTTTGCACGAAGTTGGGTATTAAGGATTCTAAGAAACATTTAGTACTCAAGTATTGTGATTGCCTGCACAGGTAGATCTGGGATGAGATGGAGTTCCTGGACATCTCCTTGATTGGAACAACGTACCGATACGCTGTCAAGATTGAGCAGAAGCTTAAACAGAAAAAGCGAGACTTTGGATCTGCAAATTCGAATTAAGGGAAAGGTGCCCCCAAACCACAGAGCAAATGGAAGAGTCAAGGCGGGGCGACCCATGATAACCCGCCGAAGCCGGAAGCAAAGAAAAACACCACGAAGACAAAGAAGGACATGGGAAAGTGGTGTGAGTTCCCTAAGAGCTCCACTCACACAAGTGAGTGTCGGGCCAAGTAGTCACTAGTCGTTGAGCTGAAGGCGTCTGAGTCGACGCATGTTTCGAATCTGAGTCAAAACCCTACAAGGTGAATGAAAAAGGGAATCATATCATTGATACGGAGCTTAGTGCCACTGTGGCCACCACCAAGATCTAGAAGATTAAGCCTAAAGATATAGAAGATGGGGAGCACCTATTCCACTCATAGATGTCGGTGAAGAGTTCTCTACTGTAGTTCATTGTCGACAGTGGGATCCAAAATAACCTTATTTCAATAGAGGTCATGAAGCGTTTGGGCCTAACGAATATAGCACATCCATATTCATACACCATTGAGTGGCTTCACCAAGGATAAGATCTATGCATCAACCAGCAGTGTCACCTTCCCTACAACATCAAGCCCTTCATGGATGAGGTATTGTGTGATGTTGCTCCTCTTGAAGTTTGTGATGTATTATTAGGACAACCATACTTATGGAAGCAACATGTTATATATGAGTCTAGACCTCACTCTGTTATTATTTCTTTGGGTACAAATTTATACAGGATACAGGAGGCAACCCCTCCTACCACCATCACTTTGATGTTTGCTAAGTAATGCAATAAGGCCATCTCCCATACTGGGAAATTTGTTTTCTTTCTGATTTGCTCTCAAAGTAAGGGGAAGTTTGTAGCCATGTCCATAGCCCCCGGGAAGGGTTTCCCCAAGTAGCAGAAGAAGGTGGATTTAGTCGTGGAAGAATACAGGGACATCTTCTCCTCACCCATAGGGGTACCCTTGCATTCTCAGGGCAAGCATTCAATCAATCTAACTCCCGGAGAACCTATGCCCAATAGGTCAATATATCACCACTCCATTTTGGAAAATGAAGAGATAAAGCGATAAATCCAAGAGTTGCTGCAAAAAGGGCACATCCGGCCAAGCTGCTCACCTTATGGGAGCCCAATTGTATTGGTACAGAAGAAGTATAGAACCTAGAGGCTTTGCATTGATTATCTGGGATTAAACAAAATCACTGTTAGGAATAGGTATCCAATCCTACGGATTGATGACTTGTTGTACCAACTCAAGGGGGAAAAGTATTTCAATAAGATCGATTTGAAGTCTGGTTATCACCAGGTTCCAACAAAGCCCACATACGTACGAAAGACTGCCTTTAAATCAAAGGAAGGCCTTTTTTAATGGTTGGTTATGCCCTTTGGGTTGACAAATGCACCCTCTACTTTTATGAGGCTAATGGATGACATATTGTGCCCTTCACCAACTCCTTCGTGGTGGTTTATCTATACGATATCCTCATCTTCAACAAGAGTTCAGAAGAGCACTTGCAACACATTCGACATGTCCTTCAAACCCTTCGACATCACAAATTGTGTGCCAAATTGGAGAAATGCACCTTTGGCATGAACCAGGTCCAATACTTGGGGTACATCATAGATGACTGTGGCGTGCATGTGGACCCGACCAAGATGCAAGTCATTCGGGATTGGCCAACCTCGACCACTCTAACAGAGCTTCATAGCTTTTTTGGCCTTGAAATTTTTTATCGGAGGTTCATGTTGGGATTCTCCCATATCACTTGGCTTTTGATTTAGATTACTAAGGGCAAGGCAAAAGCAAAGTTTTCCTGATCCGAGTCCCAATAGAAGGTGCTCGTTGAGTTGAAGTGTCGCCTCTACTCTGTCCTAGTATTCACATTGCTAGACCGACAACAACCATTTGAAATCAAGTGAGACACCTCCGACTATACTTTTGGTGCAATCCTGACCCAACACGGGCATCTAGTGGCCTATCATAGTGAGACACTTTTCGATGCAATTCGAAATTACCCCAACTATGATAAAGAAACGTATCCCATCATGTAAGCTTGCCAACAATGGAAGCACTACACTCTGGGGAAGGAGATAGCCATCCACACCGATGACCAACCTATTCAGTTTATACAGACACAGGGTAAGCTGAAGAACGATCTTCATCATAAGTGGTCTACATATCTGCAACAATTCCACTTGAACATTAAATACAAAAACGAAAGCACCAATCATGTTGCAGACTGCCTCAGTCAGCCGCTAGTTACAACACTGACTATTGTTCTCAACTCTTGTGGTAATGAGACCTCTGGATGGTCAAAACTATAAAAATTGATCTAGAGTTTGCCTCCACATAACGGATGCTAGTAGATGGGAAGCAAGTTCTTGATTTCCATCTCCATGACACATTATTATGCTACCTATGCCACATTTGTGTCCCTTCAAGTGAGTGTGCCAAACTGATTTGGGAGGCAAACTACAGTCAGATCACATGACACTTTGGGGTGGATAAAAATGTGGTTGTACTATAAAAGTACTTCTATTGGCCCAAACCCCGACTGGATGTTGGGAAATATATTAGATCTTGCACTTCCTGCGCCATCGCCAAGTCATCAATAAAGAAGTAATGCCTATACACTCCTTTGCCTACTCCCAACCAGTCGTAGGAATCCATCTCCATGGACTATATGTTTGGCCTCTGCTCTACCAAACATGGTAATGACTGTGTATTTGTGGTCATGGACAAATTTTCTAAGATGGATATGGTAGCCTGTAAGAAGAGTATCAGAGCAAAGGACACTGCCAAAATCTTCTTTGAACGAGTATGGGTACATTTTGGGATCCTGCAGAACATTATATCATATCGGGATAGCAGGTTCCTAAGAACATTATGGTCAAGCATCTAGACACTAATGGACACCAGGCTCACCAAGTCAATTTCCTTCCATCCCAAGACTAATGGCCAAACGAAGGTCGGCAAGAGGATTATAGTGCACATACTCTGCATGTACAACTCCAAGCATCCTCAAACCTGGTATGAGAGTTTTCCATATGTACAACATAGTTATAATAGAGATCTCAATAGCTCGATTGGTCAGAATCCCTTTCAAGTGGGTCTAGGATTTCAACCATTGTGTCTAATTGATGTTTCCATGCCTCAGGTGACGACACAGACATAATCCACACATGTATCATCCGAGGAAGATAAAGCAACCAAATTTATTGAACGCATCCAACAGATCCACCATCAGGTTCACAACATCCTTGAGAGGTCAAATGCTAAGTACAAGTAGCGACATGATCAACATTGGGTGCCACACAAGTTTCAAGTGGGCGACAAAGTTTGGTTGAATTTGTAGAAAGAATGCCTTACCAGAGTCCATCAAAAGCTCAAACCACTCCAATATGGTCCTTACACCATTACCAAGACTATGGGAGACAATTCTTTTGAGCTTAACATTCCCCCATTCCTTTTTCTACTCCCAGTGTTCAATGTGGACCGCCTTCGACCATACTTCCCACCATTAATAGACACATTAGACATTGCAGAACAACTCACACCAACAAAGTTAAATCCAGACTACATGGAACATGCCACAAATGATCGGATTATGGACACACAGGTCAAGAAAACTTGCCAGCAGAAGATCCAATTATATTGAGTTGCCAAATTTGGCTAACTCTTGCACCAAGGAAAGTGGCTCATTAGGGACCAAGTTCAACAAAAATTTCCTCACCTCATGGAGGCTCTGCATGCAATGGGGACCATTTCTTCCTAAAGGGGGAGGAATGATCTAGGTGGATATTGGTGGCCACCCACCTATTCCACCTAGACCTCTAGTCAATTTCATTTGTTTCCTTATTTATTTAAGCATTTACTATTTTTAGTAGGTTTTTATGTCCTGAACTGCCGGAGCAGTTTTGACCCCCTAAACGACATATTTTTTTAGGTCTGAAACAAGTCCATGGCTATAGGCAGGGCCTTTGATAAAACTTGTAGTACTCGAAGAAACCTTTCCAACAAGGTATCGTACACGCCAAACAGAGATAATATGACCAATTTATGACCTTGGGAAGTTGGCTACCCAACTAACCCCAACGGGGCCAACAAACTCTTGGTGTTACATCTCCTAGGGTTAGGGTTTTGGTTATTTAGGTTTTTCTCATATTTTCCAATAATAAATAGGCCCTTGACCCTCATAGTAACACAGTTCAGAGGCATGTAGCCACCACATCTCTTCTCAAAGATAAGCTACCATCACCCGAGCTAGTGTTATTTCCATTCTGTTTGTAAGAATATTTCAATGTTTGATATTAATGAAATGAAGTTTTATTTCTGCTGCATCTCTAGCTTTATGGTTATATCTATAATTTGGTGTATTCCTATTTAAATTCTAATGGACTTAGCCCACGTAGCCGCTCTCCACGAATACCTATCCGGGAATTACGTGGCAATTTACAATAATGAACAACAGAGTGCTTGGGATTCAAGCTGATTTGCTGGCGGTTGAAATTATGGACACTGCAATTATCCCCTGTACCTGTACAGTTGATTGGTACCTCCGTCTCCTGTAAACTTCCAACTGTCCTCCCTCGGACTTCTTGTCCCGCCTAAGTATGGGCGATCAAAGCCTCACCATGGTCATTTGGTCTGTGCCTTCATTTGGGTTCTGTAAGCTCTACGTGTTCAATGTCTTCTGGAGGTTTCGACCTGGGGTTCTGTTGCTCATCCTCCAACTTGAAATGCTATCCGGACGTTGCTCCTCCTGGTCCGCTTACAGTGTTGGTCCGGTAAGGTCTGGTCTCCCCCGTTTTGTTCTTGTCCCTAATTATTTACTGATTGTCCATGGTCCTCGATTGCGTTTTTGTATTTCCTGTAAATAACTATATGAATGTTTGTGGTTTCTCTCTATCTGTCACTGCATTCAACTACCGCCTAGACTGCTCCAGATGTTCATTCTCAGGTTCCTGGTTATCCTTTCTCGTTCGTGGCAGGTTATGATGTCAACTTCCTCTGGCGCCTTCGTCAATCCACCAGGTAGGTTCTCTAGTTTTATGTTATCAGTACGCGCTTTTCTCTCACTCAACTAGCTAACGTTCCGGCTCCTTTGTGAGTAAGGTATTCTGGTGTAATTATTCCGGCCACGGCTCACCAACGTCAAGTAAGCACTTTGTCGTTTTGTTACGTTATCACCTGTTATACATTTGTATCTCCTTGCGTGCTTTCCCCTGTTTTTATGACATTGTTCTAGTGATTGCAGGGTCCGATTCCTCGAGAGGATTTGGGGCTCGACGACTTGGTTGGCTATTCGAAGAAATTCAAAGCCCGACAGCTCGGTTGTCTTGGTTTGTCACGGGTAGCAACATTCCTATGTTCTGGTCGCTGTTGTTTGTTCTTTTCTCAAACTGATGTGTCGATGGCTTGTTGTGCCTCTGATGGTTGCAGTTTCGGCTGTTGGGTTTACAGTTGTTATTTCACTGTTTGGCTTCTGCAGTGGTGTTGAGGGTTTCTAAACCCGTGTGATATCTTGTCCGAACTTTGCCAAGGAATTTATTTTTCTAGCACGACATCTGTAACTGTTGTATGATTATGTTTTGATCGATATACATATAAAATGAATGTGCAGAGATTTCTTTTTTCCTCTTATGTATAAATTTAGATGCATAGGATTATGAATACTCGTCTGGTGTGCATACTTGGCAGTGTCTGATTTTAGTTCCTACCTGTAAATTAAGTTTTTTGTGGGTTCTTGATGTTTCTACTTATGGGTCTCTCGTGAACTAGAGGTAGTCTTTCATCCCTCGTCTTGGGGGTTCATCCGTGTGCTGTCCAGACTTAACTCTCTCTCTTGGACCAACGTAGTTTGATTTGTATGTAACCACACACCTGTGAATTTGTCATGCACAGAAACTATATTGCACATAAAATAAAATTGAATGCTATATTGTATAACAGTTCAAACTGTTTAGGGATGCTGTAGAGGTTAGAATGCACATAAATTTTTTTAAAGATCAATTTCTTTATTACCCAGAATATCAAAGCAGAAAAACAAATTGTGTTATGTCCCCCTTTTAACCACTGTTAGATGGTTGTCAGTTTCTTCCCAACTGTTATTGGTTATGTTTTGATTAGTTACATCAGTTTTTGTTACGAACTGTTTCTTTGTCGTTCGTCATTAACACAAAGACAAAATTAATTGTCTTAAAAATCTAATCCTAACTAATTAACATTTCTACTGTTCCTAATTACTGTGCAGTTACTTGACTCTTACAGCTTAATCAAATAAAAGAAAAAAAAAACAACCACATTATCACTCCAGTGAATTTACTCCTTCGTCCCCTTCAGAGACCAAACAACCTTCTTTGTATCTCGCCCTGTCAGCCAGATGCTCCTGCATCAAGCTCCTGGGGTAAGAAAAAGTCATGGCTCCGTTCCATGAGCTCCTCCACAGAATAACCAGCCTTCTGTATCTGCGCCGCGTCGAGCCACGAACTATCCTCGATTGGACGGTTCTTCCACTTGACGAGGTATCGTAGATACTCCTTCCTGTGAGTCTTCTTGGCTACCTGGGTATTGAGAATCTTCTCGATCTCATGGGGATGAACCGAAGGCATGTGCCTCTTCCAAGAACTGTCTCCAACTTGGGTGTCCCGTTCTGGCCGTACCACACTGTCGTCCTCTGAGTTAGCAGTATATGGGAATAGGTCCGCCACATTGAAAATAGGTGATATGCCTATGTCAAGTGGCAGCTGGATTTCATAAGCGTTGGCTAAGAACTTACGCAAATCTTGCAGGGACCAATCTTTTTAAATTTCAACTTACTATATATGCCCTTAGGAAATCGTTCTTTGCGCAAGTGTGCAAGGACCTCGTCTCCAACATTAAATTGAACTTCTCTTCCCTTTGAATCTGCTTGCTGCTTATATTTCTGCATGTTGTCCTGCAACTTTAATTTTACCCATTCGTGTAGTTCACTCATCGCTTCGGCAAAGTCTTCTCCATCCGCACCTCTCTGCTCCAATTTTCCCAAATCTCGCAGTTCATGTATCCCCTGAGGATGCATGTCGTACAAGATTTGAAATGGGCTCTGTCCAGTGCTACGATTTGACGAATCGTTATAAGCGAATTCCGCTTGAGCGAGAGCACGATACCATAACTGTGAATTTTCCCCAGTCAAACTCCGTAACAAATTTCCCAAACTCCTGTTCACCACTTCCATTTGTCCATCAGTCTGCGGATGATACGCAGAGCTGAAATTCAATTGCGTGCCCAACATTTTCCACAGGGTGCGCCAAAAGTGTCCTGTGAATTTTACATCCCTGTCAGAAACAATAGATCTGGGTAGGTCGTGTAATCTAACAATCTCTGTGAAAAACATGTGAGATACATACGTGGCATCACTATTTTTTCGACAAGGGATAAAATGCGCCACTTTTGAAAATCGGTCTACTACCACCATCACTGAATCATACCCTCGCTGCGTTCTAGGTAGTCCCAAGACAAAGTCAATGCTGACTGAGTCCCATGGCCTACTTGGAACAGGTAGTGGTGTGTAAAGTCTAGTATTTTGGCTATGTCCCTTTGCTAGCTGGCATACTTTACACTGGTTCACATACCGATGTACATCCCTGCGCATTCTAGGCCAGTAATAAAAGTGTCTGAGCTGCTCCAAAGTTTTGTCTATGCCGAAATGACCGGCTAGACCCTTGCTATGTTTCTCTTGTACAAGGTTTTCTCTCATCGAACAGTCTAGGATACATAACTGTCCTCCTCTAAATAATAGTCCCTCCTGTAGGTTGTAGTCCAACCATGGGCTTGTATTTCTCAACACGGGATTTTGGCAGGCTTCAAAGGCTTCCTTGAAGTCTGTGTCGGTCTGGTACAAATCCTTTAAGTGTTCGAATCCCATCACCTGTATTGTAATTTCCTGTAAGAGAAAAGCTCTTCTGCTCAAGGCATCTGCCACTTTATTGGCCTGCCCACTGATGTGCTTTAGCAAGAAGGTGAAGCTCTGCAGATACTCTACACATTTGGCGTGCTTATGGTTTAATTTGTGCTGTTGCATTACATATTGCAGCACTGAATTATCAGAAAACAACACGAACTCGTTGCCCAGTAGGTAGTTTCGCCAATGCTTTAAAGCTTGGACTACGACATAAAATTCCTTGTCATACGAGGAATATTTCTACCTACTCTTGTTCAATTTCTCACTAAAGAATGCAACTGGTTTGTCCTCCTGACTGAGCACAGTGCCAATGGCTGTCCCACTTGCATCGTATCGAACCTGGAAGAGCTTATTGAAATCTGGTAGCCTTAGAATCGGCCTCTCTGTAATCTTCCACTTCAAAAGCTGAAAACTGTTCTCTGCTGCCTTGGTCCAACAAAAATGCTGACTGGCCTTTTTTATGGTGTCTAGCATTGGCGCGCAGATTTCACTGAAATTCCTAATAAACTTTCGATAAAAACTCGCCAATCCGTGAAAACTACGTACCTCAAACAACCTCCTTGGTGACGGCCAATTGACAATCGCTGCGATCTTTTCTTGATCCATCTTCAATTCATTTTCTGTGATTACAAACTCCAAATAAACTAGTTCTTTTTGTAGGAAAGTACATTTCTTCAGGTTTATCAGCAGTTTGTTCTGCTGTAACTTCTCTAGCACTCTTCGAACATGTTGTAGGTGCTCTCCCTTCGTTATACTGAAAATCAAAATATCGTCAAGATATACTATCAAAAACTTGCCAATAAATTCTTTTAACATCTCATTCATCAATCTCATAAAAGTACTAGGAGCATTGCTCAAATTGAATGGCATGACTAGCCACTCGTACATCCTTCATTGGTCTTGAAGGCTATTTTCCACTCGTCTCCTTCTCTGATCTTGATCTGGTGATAACCACTTTTCAGATCAATCTTCGTGAAATAAGCTTCCCCACTGAGGCAGTCCATCATATCGTCCATTTTGGGTAAGGGAAACCTGTACCGAATGGTGATTTTATTAATAGCTCGTGAGTCCGTACACATCCGCCATTCTCCACCCTTCTTAAGCGCGAGTACTATTGGAACCACACAAGGGCTCAAGCTTTCTTTGATCAGTCTCTTGTCTAGCAACTCTTGTACCTGTTTCCGAATCTCTTCATTATCTTTCAGGCTCATTCGATACGTTGCTTTATTTAGCAGGCTTGCTCCTAATATGAAATCGATATGATGGCTAATACTCCTCTTGGGAGGTAACTTGTCTGGTAAGTCATCAACGACAATGTCCTTGACTTCCTCTAACATCTCCTAAATCTCTGTAGGCAATTCTAACATTTCTGTGTGCAACAACATAGTCTTAGCTCTCCTCACGACAACATAGTTCACTTCATTCTCCACAATCTGTTTGATAAACTGTTTTCCGCCTACTAATAGAGCTTTTGTTCCACTTGCTTCTGCTGTATCCTCCTCTTTGATGGGTACAAGCGTATGCTTGACTCCATCTTTCACAAATTTGTAAAAATTCCTCTTCCCATATGTACCACCTTTCGATCATACTGCCACGATCTCCCCAGCAGTATGTGGCACACGTCCATTGGCATGATATCGCAGACAACCTTGTCCTGGTACTTGCCAATGCGAAATTCGACCTCGTACTGTTCATCAACTAATAGCTGGTGGCCTTTCTGCAGCCATGACACCTTGTAAGGTGTGGGGTGCTTAAGTCGCCTCAATCCCAGCTCCTCCACCATCTCGGTGACAACCAAATTGTCTGTACTCACACTATCTATGATCAATTTACAGCAATTTCCAAGAGATTTGCAAACTGTCCGGAATAGTGCCTTCCGCTGGGTCTACTCAGCAGTTTCCTTGGCTGGCTTCAATAATACCTTATTCAGAACAAAAGCTTCTCCTGTTTCTGCCACATTTTCCACCTCTTGGGGTAGGGCCTCAGCCTCCTTAGGCTGTGCAACAAATGTTCCCCTCTGGCCAGCCTTCTCTGCTTCTAGGAATTCGAAGGATCTGTGCCCCCATTTATGGCACCTGTGGCACTGGAAGTTTGCTCCCCTTCCTCGGCCATTTCCTCTTCCCCGTTGATATGGCCGACCTCCTCTCGTGCTATCTCCCTTCTCTACTGTTCCTGAAGTCCTAGAGCTGCTGCCCTTTTCGCTTCTACTGGCAATTCTTCCTCTGCCATAAGACTGTCCTCGTCCTCTACTATTTCCCCGGCCTCTCCTATTATTCTGTTTCCTGTTAATCTTTTCTTTAGCCTTTACGACACTTTGAAAGGCTTCTTCTATGTTACGTGGTGAAAGAATACTGATCTCATCCAGTGTATCCAACCTCAAGCCGTTCACATATCGCGTTGTCTTGTCTGGAGTATCGTCAGTATAACCAGCCCTCAGGTTTACACGATAAAACTCTTCTGTGTATTCCTTTACAGTCAATACCCTTCTGTCTTAAATTTTGTACCCGTCGGTAAAGCTCAACCTGATAATATTTAGGCAGGAATCTGCCTTTCAGCTTTGCCACCATCCTTGGCCACTTCTTTATCAGTAGCTTGTTCATTCTCCTTCTATCCGCCTGGACACTGTCCCACCACAAGGCGGCGTGTCCCTTTAACTTGGTTGCACCAAATTTGACTCCTTTTTCCTCACTGATCTCTTCGTTTTCGAAATACTTATCTAACTCGCTTACCCAGTCCAGCAAAACATCTACGGACAGACTGCCATCATAGTTAGGGATCTCCAATTTGTGTTTGCTGCTGGCTAGTAATATCGACCTCAACAGTTTTATCTCTGGGGCTTCTTCGTCTCATCCGTCTGTAGCAGTGACTGGCTCCTCCTCGCTATCATCTCCAAGTTCTGGGTCTCTTCTCCTTCCTGCCTCCACTGCCTCTAAGCGAGCAGTAAGGATCCTTATTTCTTCCCTCAAGCCATCATCGGTTGCTCTGTGCACACCTCTTCCATGTCCTTGTCTCTGAACCTCCATATCCTGATTTCTTTCAACAAACTGTTCTGATACCACTTGATGGACTCAGCCCACGTAACCGCTCTCCACGAATACCTATGTGGGAGTTATGTGGAAATTTACAATAATGAACAACAGATTTCTTGGGATTCAAGTTGATTCACCGGCGGTTGAAGTTATGGACACTGCAATTATCCCCTGTACCTATACAGTTGATTGGTACCTCCGTCTCCTGTAAACTGCCAACTGTCCTCCCTCCTTCTCATCCTGCCTAGGTATGGGCGACCAAACCCTCGCCATGGTCATTTGGTCTGTGCCTTCGTTTGGGTTCTGTAAGCTCTATGTGTTCGATGTCTTCTGGAGGTTTCGACCTAGGGTTCTGCTCCTCGTCCTCTGACTCGAAATGCTGCCCGGACGTTGCTCCTCCTGGTCCGCTTACAATGTTGGTCCGGTAAGGTCTGGTCTCCCCTGTTTTGTTCTTGTCCCTGACTGTTTACTGATTGTCCATGGTCCGCGATTGCGTTTTTGTATTTCCTGTAAATAACTGCATGAATGTTTGTGGTTTCTCTCTGTTTGTCACTGCATTCGACTACCAACTAGACTGCTCCAAATGTTCATTCTCAGGTTCCTGGTTATCCTTTCTCGTTCGTGGCAGGTTATGATGTCAACTTCCTCCGGCGCCTTCGTCAATCCACCAGGTAGGTTCTCTGGTTCTATGCTATCACTACGTGCTTTTCTCTCACTCAGCTAGCTAACATTTCGGCTCCTTCATGAGCAGGGTATTCTGGTGTAATTATTCCGGCCACGGATCGCCAACGTCAGGTAAGCACTTAGTGGTTTTGTTACATTATCACTTGTCATACGTTTGTCTCTCCTTGCGTGCTTTCCCCCAGTTTTTATGACACTGTTCTGATGACTGCAGGGTCCGATTCCTTGAGAGGATTTGGGGCCCGACGACTTGGTTGGCTATTCAAAGAAATTCAAAGCCCGGCAGCTCGGTTGTCTCGGTTTGTCACGGGTAGCAACATTCCTATGTTCTGGTCACTATTGTTTGTTCTTTTTCTCAAAATGATGTGTTGATGGCTTGTTATGCCTATGATGATTGTAGTTTCGGTTGTTGGGTTTACAGTTGTTATTTCACTGTCTGGCTTCTGTAGTGGTGTTGAGGGTTTCTAAACCCGTGTGATATCTTGTCCAAACTTTGCCAAGGAATTTATTTTTCTAGCACGACATTTGTAACTATTGTATGATTCTGTTTTGATCGACATACATATAAAATGAATGTGCAGAGATTTATTTTTTCCTCTTATGTATAAATTTAGATGCATAGGATTATGAATACTCGTTTGGTGTGCATACCTAGCAGTGTATGAGTTTAATTCCTGCATGTAAATTAAGTTTTCTGTCGGTTCTTGATGTTTCTACTTAGGGGTCTCTCGTGAACTAGAGGTAGTCTTTCATCCCTCGTCCTGGGGGTTCATCCGTGTGCTGTCCAGACTTAACTCTCTCTCTTGGACCAGCGTAGCTTGATTTGTATGTAACCACACACCTGTGAATTTGTCACGCACAGAAACTATATTGCACATAAAAGAAAATTGAACGCTATATTGTATAACAGTTCAAACTGTTTAGGGACGCTGTAGAGGTTAGAATGCACATAATTGTTTTTAAAGATCAATTTCTTTATTACCCATAATATCGAAGCAGAAAAACAAATTGTGTTCTATCCCCCTTTTAACCACTATTAGATGGTTGTCAGTTTCTTCCCAACTGCTGTCGATTATGTTTTGATTAGTTACATCAGTTTTTGTTCCGAACTGTTTCTTTGTCGTTCGTCATTAACACAAAGACAAAATTGACTGTCTTAAAACTCTAATCCTAACTAATTAACATTTCTATTGTTCCTAATTACTGTGCGGTTACTTGACTCTTACAGCTTAATCAAATAAAAGAAAAAAAAAAAATAACCACATTATCACTCCAGTGAATTTACTCCTCCGTCCCCTTCAGAGACCAAACAACCTTCTTTGTATCTCGCCCTGTCAGCCAGATGCTCTTGCATCAAATTCAAATCATATAATGATTGTAAAATTTTCAGGAAAGTGATTAGAGATGCTCCTAGTGAAACTGTAAATCTTGAAAAAAATAGGTGTGTACAAAGCTCTTATTGAAAGGAATAAAATGTCCTATATAATAAGAGGCAAAGACATATTCTTCACCTTTTTAAAGTTGAACCTAGAAATTTTTGGAGGAATATACTTGTTCGTAAAACTAAAGAAAATAATTTGATCCCCTTAAAGAATTGAGATATGTATCTTAAGAATCTTTATGACTCCCTAGACACCATAGGCAACATCCTAAACATTCATGTAGAGGAGGATACTTTTTCTTTGGAAGACATGGAGTTTCATTAGAGGAAATTTCAGCCTAAAAGTGGCCTCCTAAGGAAAAATAATAAATAAGAGATGGATTTGGAGGGAAAAAGAAAAAAACTACTTTTTTTTAATTGTATTTTTGGTTTATCTCTTTATAGGTTTACTAAAATTTCAAGTGTAGACATTCGCTGTATGAGAAATTAAATTCTACGTCTAACGAATACCCATTATGCATTCTTTTGAGAATACCCACATTAATAAAAATCAGGATACATTAAAAAATTGTGTTCAACATGTTTTTTTTGTATCTTCAATTTGTATCAATGTGGACCTTCTCAAAAGTATGCATAATGGGTACTCGTTGGATGTGGATTTTAATTTTGCATCTAACGAGTGTCTTCACTTGAAATTTGAGTAAACCTATACATAGATAAGCAAAAAATACAGTTAAAAGAAGCAATTTTTCTTCTTTTCCCTTCAAAATATTTACATGTACCTCTTTTTTAATTTAAAGGATTTTGATTGGTTTAAATATTATGACATGGAAATTACATCAAAATTTAATGGGCATTTTTATTTGAAATTTCCTCTAATGGGGATTAAGAAGCTCACTAATGTGAAAGCTAGGGATATTGAAGGCTACCAAGTTGAAATTTTCAAAATGGGAAGGTCTATCCTCATCCCTCATATTCACAAACTTCTCAATTTGAGATTGAAACATGACTTCCCTAAGCCTTGGACGCAAAGCCTTATTGTTCCTATCTTTAAAAGTTGGGATAAAAATGTCCCCTCTAACTATAGGACCATTATGATTAACCACATTTTAGCCAAACTATATGGCTTATTTTGGAAGAAAAGATTACCCTCTCACTTAAAATCCATGGTAAAAGAGTTAAAGGATAAGTTGTTTTTAGGAGACATCACTCTACTATTGACCACCTTGTACTCTTAGGATCATTGCTAAGGAATGTTGCAATAGTAAAACTGGTCTCTTATGTTGTTTTGTTGGATTTTGAAAAACTTTTGACATAGCTCCTTGAGATAAGCTATGGCAGAGACTTGAAGAGATAATGGTTGCTCTCGAGTTGAGAGTTGCTATGACTAGGCTATCACAGAGGAAGATCGAGTTGATCCAAAAGCAATTTATAACTAACAACCTCAAGATTAAAGGAAATACTCCCTACCCTATCCTCTTGATTGAAGTTAGCCTTCCCCCATTGAAAGCATGACTATGTTTAGCAATATGATGTATAAGAAAAATCTTTACAACATGGAAGCTAAGAGGTTCCCCAAAATTGCATCTATCTCTAGCCAAAACCCCTACCTTTGGCTCAAGTGAGTATGACATAAGGATGCCCAATCTTAGCTCAACCATTGGGGGGTAAAGGAGGAGATCATTATGGAGAATAAGGATCATATTAGAAATATTGTTACTTCCAAATTTAAGGATAAGTTGTGGGATGATAAGGAGCTAGAGGGAAAACTGAAGCTAAAGTATTATAAGGAGGTGATCAACCCCATTCTTGCTAACCGAAATTATCTTTCTATCTTGACTAGGGCTAAGAAGAAAATGAACATTTCGAAGACAATAACTAATTCTCATGAGCTTCGAAGTGAAAGGGGTGTTGGTATATTCCCAAAACACCTTGGGACGAAAGAATTTGTCATCTTTGTGATACTAAGAAGGTTGAAGATGAAAAACACTTTCTCTTGGATATTAATCATCATCATCATAATGTTATATATTTTATAAATTTTCATTAATTTTGTGCAAATTTAATAGAAATGTGTTGAAATTGTAAATTGTAAATTTTTCATTAATTTTGTGCAAATTTAATAGAAATATGTTGAAATTGTAAATTTTAATTATATAATTTACAAATCTAAATTTCTCACCATAGTTTTGAATCATATATACATTTAAAACATAATTTAATTAACAAGAAATTCTAAATTCATTTATACATTAAAAAAATACAATTTAAATAACAAAAATTTACAAATATATATAATTTACAAATCTAAATTTCTCACCATATTTTTAAATCATATATACATTTAAAACATAATTTAATTAACAAAAATTCTAAATTCATTTATACATTAAAAAAATACAATTTAAATAACAAAAATTTACAATCTCACCATAAATTATATAATCAAATTTAACCAAAAAAATCCAAAATTTAAAACATTTAAATCATATCATTCTTCATATTTTCATATTACAAATAAACATAATTGAAAATATATTAAATTTAATTATATTTTAAAATAATACAAATTTTATTTTTATTAATGTTTTTTTCAACTGGCAATGAGATGCATTGCTCTCAACCTGTGAAATTAATGGCCAATAAACAACTAAAACATTAGATATATTTAAAATATTTTCAATCTAATTATTTAAAAGTAAGTACAAATTTTATTTTTATTAATGTTTTTTTCAACCGACAATGGAATGCATTTTTCTTAGTAGTTGTCTATAATGCGATTTTTTGAAAGTCTTTCCGGTGGGTTTTTCCGGTCAAAATCCGGCAGCAATTTATTGAATAGCAAGTTTGATAGCTAGTTTCTGCACAAACAAAGTGTTCCAGGAGTTTTACAGGGTGCTGAATCCAAATATGCAGTTAAAAACTCATTTTAACTGCAACAAATCAAAATTTAACCTCAATTTCTTCCGCCAGATTCCATCACCGGAATCTCCAAAAAATCGCATTATAGACAACTCCTTTTTCTCAATTCAAGACACCATCATTCCACTTTGTGGATGCGTGAAATTAATGGCCAATAACTACCCTAAATATTAGAGGGCGGGAAAAGTTTTCCGTATCCAACAACAAACGATGGAAAAATAATTGAGTTGACCGGACAGGAAGATGTGAGTGGGGAGACCGGGAGCCATCATCGTACCTGCCTGTAATTACTGATGGCAATCGCCAATTTCCCATGAAATGCGTCCCACGTTTTATTTTCAATGGTGAATGAGGATCGACCCTGCCAAAGTCTCTGCCATTTGCTCTAGAGTCCACATGATGATAAGCTAGTATTAGCAGGTAATAAATAAACATCGTACGGCCTAGCAGTTGTAAAATGTCTTTGGTTTCATTTTCCATACCACGTCATTATTCAATCACATTTCATTAATGGGTCTATGGGATGTTAAATATTGGATGTCCAATGCAATAGATAATAAAAAATTACTTTATTTCCATGCCTATAGACCAATTCATGTGGTTGGGTTATATATGTCCATTGTTAGATTTAAATAAGTATATAACAATTCATGTGGTCGGGCTATATATGTCCGTTGTTAGATTTAAACAAGTATATAGTAGTGGGAATATACAGCTTGACCCCATTAATGGGCCTATGGTCTCAATTAATGTGGTCGAGCTACATATGTCCATTGTTAGATTTAAACAAGTATATAGTAGTGGAAATATACAGCCCGACCCCATTAATGGGCCTATGGCTTGTTAAACACTGGTTTCCCAATGCAATAGGTAATAAAAAATTACTCAATAGTAGAGTATTAAAGGTTACATATTATGTATTTTTGTATTTGAAATATTAATAAAATAAAATAATTAATGTTTTATATATAATAAGTGAAAATGTTTTCATGTTGCATTTACAAGACGGTTTGCTTTAAGGTGAGAACATTTTACATTTAGTGTTTTTAAAGGCTTCACAATTCTAGTTCATTCACAAGAGTTTTTTCTTGCCTTTGTAGGATCTTCTAACTATAATTCTACATTGATATCTACCATAGTCTTTACAAAAAACCCCTAAATTTAAAACATTTTTCAAAGCTTGAAATTTTCATACTCTAGATGACCTAGCTTTTTCTGTTGTGTCCATTTTTCCTCGGTTGTCGTGTGCATCGGTGATTCTTGTCCATCTGGTTGTTTGGCCTTTTTCCTTGGGTAGTGTTCGTTATGTTCCAGCTCCTTCGGCTTGAGCACGCTCACTTTGTTTTGGGATGCTTCCACTTCATTCAACCTGAGCTTTAAGACTACCATCTCTACCTCCATAATTGCCATTTTCTTATCCAGTTTTTTCTGCAACCGTTCCCACTTTTTCTCCAACAGTTCCAGCTTTGCACCTTTCCCCTATTTTGTGATTTCACTTCTCCTATTTGTTAATTCCATCAACAACACCACCATCTTCGTTAGGTTGTATATTGAATTGTACAAACAATCTTGGTCTCGCACACTCAAATGTTCCTCTGTGGATGCCATTTCCATTAGCCCATAACTCAATACTCTGGAAGTATGAAGAGCTAGTGACCTCTTGCAAGTTGCATTGCACTCATAGTTGAACTTGCTTTATAAACAGTCGAGACTTGATGCTTGAGTTGACCTTCACAAAAAGAATTTATTGCCACAACTTCCCAAATCAAATCACTGCTAGTGCAATCCATTCCTACTAAGAGATTCAATTCACAACTTGTTTTGAATTGAGTGTCATTTAGATCCAATGCACAAATTCTGAAGGCTTTGTTCTAGGCGATTAATGGAGAGTGGAGCTTGTTTGTTTCCCTTCTCCATGTATGTCCTTTCCCTCACCATCTGGCTCGTTGGCTTGCAATTCGATTTTTGTAGAGAATGCCAAGTCTCCTTTTGTCGCATACCCGACGTGCGATATTAAATATCAAGGCCTGTCATTAAACGAAGCACTGGCCAAAATTCTAATATATCATGTGTCGAATTCCCGTGGACCCCCAATCACTTCCTAGTGGCTTGTTTCATATTTTTAATGGTTGGAATGATCATCTTTGGCAACCATAAACCATTTTGAACTCCTGATGGAAGAGGGGAAAATATGATTTGTGAATAATCTAGCTCCCTTATGTGTTGATCCATAATTGTTCCCTTACTAGTTAGCATGTCTTCTTTTGAATTCAAATGCCTAGATACATGATATAGCTCTACCACTTCAAAATTATTCAACTACAAGGCACTCCTTTGGGGTATTGCAGCATTGGCATCTCCCCCTGCCTTTAGCTTGTTGACTTGTTTTATTACAATTAGTGAGTCTTTGAAAACAAACAATGTCCTTTTACGTTTGGCAATTGCTAATTCCAATCCTCTCCAGAGAGCCAAATATTCAGTATGATTGTTTGTTGATCTACTCAATCCCTGGGCGAATTGAATCACTCTTTGATCATTGGGGCAAAATATGACCCCTCTCGCTCCTACCAACCAAGAATTTCCCTTTGACACACCATCAAATAACAATTTTGAATACTACTTACTTCTTCACCAATTGTGAAAATCCTCAGATTCTAACCTTTTGTTAGCTGTATTATTTAAGACAAGATGATAAATGAAGCCAACACCATGATTTGGGACTTTATTCACTTCAATCTAGCTCTTTTCGAGAGGAGATAGTTCCTCTATATCTCAGGTTTTAAAGTTGTGTTCTCATTAGTTTCAAATAATAAATTTAATGCTTTGTCTACTGCTCAAGCTAGAAGGGGTTGGTCTCTGTTGAAAATTGCTCCATTACAGGCTAAATTCCCAACATAAGAACTTAAGCAAAGTTGCCCAATGTCTCATGGATAATGAGTAGGGTTTCCAAACCCAATGGATTTTGTTTTTCCATGTTTCAAACATTTATGACCAACTATCGGGGATGGAGTCCACATGATAAAAAATTTCAAATTCCATTCATCAAAGACAAAGAGAATGGACATTGTTGAAAAAGATCGAGGACAATCTCTTCATTTTCTTTGCATAATATGCACCAAGACAAGCCTTGTATGCTACATCGTTTTGTATTCTCTATCGTTAAATCTTTTCCATGAATCAGGGTCCAACAAAGGATATTAACTATTGGAATCACATCCTTATGCCACACCTTCTTGGCATATCTTCGAAGGAGCAAGATGTGTGATCCTTCACATTAACAAGTTATGACCAAGTTTGATCAAGCATCTTTATTGAATGCCATGTGTCCACGAGTGAAAGTATTTGGACGATGTATTTATGGGTGCAAATCCTTTCAAGGAATTGATTATGGTTTCCCATTTCTTTTGAAGATGTGCAAGTAGCCCAAGGCAGACCCAACATTTCCATCCACCATTCTCATCCCATTGGGAAATATCTTAAATTCTGACTTGTCTTGTTTTGGCCATCCAATTGGTTAATTCTTTCACATCCTCCCTCTTTTCGAAAAGCCTAGTTGTGAGCATTTTGTCTTTCCACAATTTGATTCTTTCTTCGTTTCCTGTATTCCATATCAAGTGTTCTAAAATTATTGTAGCTACGATCTAACATAGTTTCCATAACTTTGACCCTTTCTAAGTCCAATTAGCATTTTCAGGCTTGAGGAGCCTACTTCTATGGAAGTATTTCCTCAAAAAATATTATTTCCACAATTCCTTGGTGTTAGAGAGCAATCTCTGAACAATTTTTTCTCCCAGAGCTAAGCTCATAAATTATGGATCCTTTATTTCCAAGCCTCCATATTCTTTGGGAGGCAAACTATATTCCAATGTACCAGATGAAACTTCTTTTCATTTCTTTTACCTCCCTACCACAAAACATTTCTGATCAGACCCCTTATTTAATTTAATACACTTTTAGGTGTGAGGATGCCAAAACATAAATATGTTGTTATATAAGAGAGAACCGATTTGAATAGAACCACCTTCCTAACAATGTTGAGCTGGTTTTCCCCCCAACCTTGAATTATTTTTTAAATCTTTTGAATAACTTCATCCCAATCCTCTGAGTTGGAGGTGCCATTGATATTGGAACTCCCAAATATTTGAACGATTTCCAATTAAGAGCCACAGTCTAAAATTGAGGATATTTCTTGTAATACTACTTCTGTGCAATTCCAAGCATACTATTGCATTTTCCTTTTACTCACAACTCCTCTGGAGAGATCGAGATATATGTCTAGGATGGTCTTGAATTGTTTTGAAATTATTTTTGATGCCCCACCCAGAAGGATAGTATCATCCACAAATTGTGAATTACTTACATCTTTTACATTTTGGGTGATGCTTAATCCCATCAACTATCCATTCGCTTTGGTTTTCTCCATGTTACTACTGATACTTTTATCTCCTATTACATCCAACAAGGGGGATACTAGACACCCTTGGCATATACCTATGGTTGCTTTGAAGAATGAAGTAGGTCTTCTGTTGATCCGAGGAGCAATCCAAGGTGACCCAGTACATGCCTTTATCCAACTAATAGAATTATTGATAAAACCTATCTTTTCTAAAATTAAAAATAGAAAGGAGTGTCTTATCCGATCAAAGGTGTTGACCATATATAGTTTTATAACAAATCTAGGATCCCCCTTTTCTTTGCTAGAATGAATAACCTCTTGTACAAGAACTATATTGTCCAAAACTTGCCTTTGTTGCATAAAGGCCCTCTGTTTTTCAAAGATAATTCTCGGAAGGTTTTTCTTGAGTATGCCTACCAAAATTTTTGTTAAAATTGTATATGTTGTGTTAGATAAACACATGGCCCTGAAGTGTGAAAAGTTTACTAGATTTGCTTCCTTCGGAATTAGAGCGAGAAATGAAGAGTTTGTGCCTCCAACTATCTTGTTCTTTTTCCTCCTCTAATTTAGCATCCACAACAAGTCTTTCTTAATCAATGACCAAAAGGCCCAATATAAACCAACATGGAATCCATTGGGACTAGGGGATTTTTTTGGATCCATTGACTAGACAACTTCAATCACCTCAAACACTTTTATCTCCTTAATTAATTGCTAATTTTCAAGATCCGTGACCACTGTATTGTTAGTTTATGTAGCATCAGATGTGTTCTAGCCACGAAATTTAGTGGAGAGGTTAGAATGCACGATTTCTCCAAAACCTAGAAATCATTTATGGAAATTCCACTTAGAGATAAATTAATTAGATTATTAACCAATTTTTTAATGTTTCCTAAGTCTAAACTTAGGAAAATTGGTTAACTAATAAGAATTAACTAAGCCAAGGTGAGAATTCTCTAGAAACTTACATTGATCGTTCCAGAAATGATCTGAGCATCGATTAAGATTTAATATTGGTCGTTGGAGTACTAATGGGAAGATATAAGAAGGGATTGATGTGATGATGGAGAACACACCAGTAATTTAATTTATTTGGCAGATCGATTTCCAGAGAGCAGCAGTAGTTGCTTGAGAGCCAAAAATCAAAGCAAAGAGTGAGGGGAAGGGATAGTGAGGTAGGAGGAAGTTTTCCATATCCATTGAGTGCATTTTCAAAGAAGCAGAAGAGCCAAATTGAGGTTGAAGCAGGGGCAACATAATAGGCTCTAATAGGTCATTCAATTTGCAAACTCGGGAAGTCGTTTCAGAGTTTGGGTGGCAGAATAATCTCGCAGAGGTCAGAAGGAACGTTTCCAGAGTCAGTGGCAATCATAAGAGGTAGATCAATGTGAGATCCAGGTTATAATATTTTGTGCCTATGCAGAGAGTGATGTAGGGAAAGATATAGATGGTTTCTAAGGTTTATCTTTAGTTCCAGATTTGCCTGTGGGGTGAGGAAAATTCCTCACTAGAATTTTTCTAGTATTTTCTCTTTGTAGGATTACTAGATTCGACGTCCAAATTATTGTATTCACATTGTAGTGCTGCATAATAATAAAACTGTTAGTTGTTTCACCAATTTTCCTAAGTTGAGTTTTTCCAGGGAATTTTGTCCAAAAATAAGAGTGTCATGTTTATTTTGTGTGTGCTAGTATTTTCTCAGTTTCCAACGCTATTATTTCCATAGAATTTTATTTGTGAAGATTGCAGTGTGATTTATTTGATATTTTTCGTAGAAAATAAATTGTTAAAATAGTTAACAATTAGAAAAAGAAATTCCAGTTGCTGCAATAGGATTTCAGTTTTCAAATTTGCACATGGTATCAAAGCATGAGTGATCAATCGGGAAGCTCCAAAGCGAAAGAGGGAATTTTGTTATTCAGTAGGAGCAACAAGCTAAAATTCCTAGGGGCAATGTAGTGCTTAGATAGGAAAGTCGAATTGCTAGGGAAGAAAGTTTGATTTTCAATTGTAGGTTGGAAGAAAAGTCAAATTTCCCGGGTTTGTGATTCCAACAGTTAGAGGTAGCAACATTAACTTAGATTTTAGCTAAGAAGATTTTGGTTGGATGCAAAAACTTTTACAATAATTTGTAGTTGCAAAATCAGCATTAGGTGGAAGAGAAAAGCACACACAACAGAGGGAAAATTTCTCTCAAGGAACTTCAAGTCTCAAAAGTTCGATTTTCCTGTAGCAGATTGGAGGTAGCAGCTAGCAGAGCCACACATTCTAGGAAGGAGTGTGAGTAGCTGAGTAGCAGCTGAGCATAGGGAAAGACAAAGTTTTCGACAATTTTTAAGATGGCCACTATAGGGCTTATAGATTAGGATGGATTGGATGGAGCTTCCAACTATGCCATTTGGAAGGCTAGGATGTCCTTCCTTCTAGATGAATATGGCCAGAAAGCCTACATAGATAATGTGGTGACATTTCCCCAAGATACAGATCAACTAAAGGAATACAGGAAGGAAATGGTGTGGGCAAAGATGACGATTTTGGATGGAGTCCAAGATCACAAAGTATTGCATATTTCTGGCAAGAATACTGCCAAGGAAATGTGAGTAGCTCTCTCCACGCTATACATGGGTACTTGTGAGCAGTAGAAGATGTTCCTGGAAGAAAAGGTGAGATACATCATGATACAGAAGGGGGAAGGCATAAATACCTTTCTCACTAGGATTCAGGAGGTCTGAGACCAACTTGCAGCTATTGGGGCAACACCTCAACCTTTAGAGATAGTGCGATTGGCACTAAATAGTGTCTCGAAGGATTGGAAAGTCTTCGTCCAAAGTATATTGGGTAGAGACATGCTACCAGGATGGGACAAAATTTGGATGGAATTTCAGCTGGAGGACTTGAGGTGAGATCTTCTAAAGAGCTCCATCAATGGAAGTAGTAGCAGTGGACCGAAGGGTGTGAAGGAGGAAGAGAATGTGGCCCTCACATCAAAGGGTCCCAGTCAGGGGCAAGGGGAGCATAAGAAGAAGAAGAAGAAGAAGAAGAAGAAGAAGAAGGGCTTATCTAAGATCAAGTGCTTCAGGTGTGGCGAGTTTGGCCACTACAATAGCCATACCTCCAAGTGTGAGGTGGGGTGACTTGGACTTGTAGCCTCAGAGAGATACAAATATTGGGCAGGGTCCTTGAGGAGTCCACCTCATGGATCATTACATGACTATGGGGGGCCCACAATATTTAGTAGTAGGATAGATAAGTGGTATTTGATGCAGTCAGTAATAGAGTGATAGTTGCAAAATAGTAGTAGTCAAATGCTAAGGAGCACACTGCAGTGTTGACAACAGAGCAGGTGGCTGAGTGCAAAGTTGGAAACAACACAAATTATTAAGTGATAGTGCAGATGCTAGTAACATTCAGGACTCGGGAGACAAATGCATCATATTGAACAAATATGATTCAATATTTTGGATGCTTCTCATTTGCAGCAGTTGCAGTTGGAGCAACAACAAATGAGAGGGGGTTGCAGTGCAAATGCAAAGTTGGCAACAATATAGCAGTGTCAACAACATCACATATGCATCATTAGATTTGCACAGTGGTTGGTGGGAAAAAGGGACAGAATAACAATGTGACAAGAGGTGATACAGAGACAGGGTGTTATGGCAAGATGTGCAACATTAGAGAGAATACAATCCTCGCTAAGAGGGAGTGTTAGTTTCTATAGAATTGGATGTGTTCGAGACACGAAATTTGGTAGAGAGGCTAGAATACATGATATCTCCAAAACCCATAAATCGTTTCTGGAAATTCCACATAGAGATGACTTAATTAGATTATTAACCAATTTTTTAATGTTTCCTAAGTCTAAACTTAGGAAAATTAGTTAATTAATTAGAATTAATTAAGTCAAGGTGAGAATTATTTTAAAACTCACACAGATTAATCCATAAATAATTTGAGCCATTGATTAATATTTAATTTTGGTCTTTGGAGTCCTAACAAGAAGATATAAGAAGGGATCGATGTGGTGATGGAGGACACACCATAAGTTTGTTTTCTTTCGTAAATCAAAGCAGAGAGTGAGGGGCAGGGAAAGTGAGGCTGGAGGAAGCTTTCTAGATCCAACGAGTGAATTTGTAGAGAGGCAAAAGAGCAACAGTGAGACTAATGTAGGGGCAGCGCATTAGCCTCTAATAGGAAGTTCGATTTGCAGATTTGGGAATTCGTTTCAAAGTTCCAGTGGCAGAAGAATTTCACAAATGCTGGAAGGAACGTTTCTAGAGTTAGTGGTAAACATAAGAGGCAGCTCAGTGTGAGATCCAGGATGTAAGATTTTGTGATTTCATAGAGCCTATGTAGAGGGTGACGCAAGGAAGGACATAGAGGGTTTTAGAGGCCTATCTTTAGTGCCAGATTTGCTTGTGGGGTGAGGAAAATTCCTCACTAGAATATTTCCAGTATTTTTTCTTTGTAGGATTTCCAAATTCGATATCTATATTATTGTACTAAGATTTCACATCTACATAATAATAAAACCCTCATTTGTTGCACTAGTTTTCCCAAGTTGGGTTTTCCAGGGACTTTTGTCCAAAAATAACAGTGTCATTTTTATTGTGAGTGTGCTAGTATTTTATCATTTTATAGTGCTATTATTTATACAAAATTTTATTTGTGAAGGTTGCAGTGTGATTTATTTGATATTTGTCGTAATAGAAAAATTGTTAAAATAATTAAAATTAGAAAAATAAATTCCAGATGTTGTAATAAGGTTTTAGGTTTGAAATTTTCACATGGATGAAAGAAAGATAAAAACTCTTGGGATTTACCTCTCTCAAGCTCCTTATCCTCTAAGTATAAAGCACAATAATGGGAGAAATCTTCCTATCTAATGTTAGAAAAAAAATTCAATTTAGATTTGCATTCTAGAGTTATTTCTCTCACTTTATAATACATTTCTCTTGCTCTCATTTTCTTATTGAATAACGTTGTGTTTTGATTTGTTTCCTTTAGGCATATGCTCCTCAATTTTAGCCTCCAATATTCCTCTTCATGCCAAATTGTTTGATAGATCTAACAACTTATTTCCTTTTCTTTTTCAAGGTCCCATTCCACCACATTATTGCTATGCATCAACCTTTAGTGTTGTTCCAACTCGTGTACCAATTCAACTTTCATTTTACATAGTGGAATGAATTCCTCAATCACCTAGACTCACATATTTTGTTTGACTACTCTTAATTTTGTCTCCTAAACAAATGAAGGAGAACCTTGCATCAGGATCCTCCATGCTCATTTGATTAATTCCAAAATAATTTGTTCTTTTAGCCATCCTAGATTGAATCAAAACGGTTTAGGGCCTAAATCCTCCAAAATGATGAACTCTAGAGATATTAGAAGATGATCATATTCTCCTTGTGCCAATATTGTGGATGCCCAGTCCAGTCCTTAGAGTACCCAATTGTTATGTATTAAGAAATGGTCCAAGCGCATTGCAATGTGTCCATTGTCAATCCGTCTGTTAGCCCAAGTGCATTTTCCTCTTTTGGGCTTGATGTCTATCAAATCATAATAATTAATTAGATCCTCCAACCTATCTCTAAAGGGATCTCAAACTATATTTCCCCCTCACTTTTCCAAAGAGTATAAAATTTTATTAAAATCCCCTTCAGTTACACCATTGAAACTCTTTTAAAGAGATCAGTGAATCCCAAAATTTGTTTTTAACCCATACAATACTAGGGCATAAACATTGATCATTGGGATTATTTCCTTAGTGTCCTTTATTTCTAATAGCAGGAAAGTCTATTTTCTATTTTTAATACAGTCCACCTTGTTAAAAACAAAATGTAACCAAAATTTTCCCGGACCCCCTAAGGCACCACGAGAGCACTATGCCACTCCTAAGCATTATTTCTAGAATGCCTTGGCCATATTCACAAGTTCATTTTCTTATAATTTTGTTTCCTAAGGAAACAAGATCGAAGGATTCTCCAATTTTATCAAATTGTTGATTAATTGGGATTTTATTTGGCCTCCTATACCCCTTATCTTCTAGGAAAGTATTTTCATTATTTTCTTATAGGGTTTTGGAACTTACCTCCTGTTGGCTTAGGTGGGCTAGACATAGGTTCAAAGTGTGCTACACACCAACAAAACCCTCAACCACTGGCCCTTTCAGCAATGACCTGCAAGTAGATCGCAGTGTTACCCGAAGTGATTATGGGAGGTTTTACAGAACTAGGTTTCTACAGCGTGAGGGACACTGTGTTGTGGCACCATTGTCTTCCTTTCATGCGTTAATTCTTATAAACAACTTTGTCTCAACAAATTACTTCATACTTATACATTACTTCACATAATTACATTAATTTCTGAAGCATAACATAAACATTCATAATCTGTGTAGTAATGAAATAAAGTGCAGATAATAACCAAATAAATAGTTGAGACACTAATTTTACTGTGGTTCATCCCAATGTGGGACTACATCTGCAAGAATTGTTGCTTATAATATGGAATTTTGTACAACAAACAGTTCTTTCCTGCACACACAACTACAGGGTGTCTGCGCACTAAGTTGCAATGCCCTGATGCTACATAGTGGCTTTGCTACACAGTCTTCGTCATGCTCTGCTGCGCGGTTCACTTCGTACTCTACATCATCCTTTCTACTGCGCGCTTCCACAAAACTTGGATTTCTTCCCAAAATATGGCCAATTTGGGTTGCGCCCAACAAGCCTCGAAAAATCACATGCGATTCGTCCTGAGTCACTGAGCTGCTGTGCCTCGAATATTTGCTGTGATTCTCATGTAGGCGGCATTATACTACTGAATTATTTCTGCTAACTACTTATCCTCTTGGTGCACTTCTTCTAGTAGTGTCTCTGTTGTTGGTCCGATAATCTTCTGTAGCACTTCTTTCTCCCTTTGTCATAACTCCTTGAGCCTATCGTCTACTTCATATGAAAGCTGGAAGGGACTCATCCTGCCACGGCTGAGTCCTTTTTGTCAAAATCCGCTCTTTTCTCCAAAGATCTTCATTCTAATTCTAAAGATTCTATCCTTCAGTAATTATGGTGAGCCTATACGAGACTGGTAAGGTCTTCGCAATTTCCCAGAGTTATTCCAACTACTTATGCTTCATTTGGAGCTCCTCTTCAATCCTCTAAATGTTTGGATCCTCCTGCAATGAGGTCCAAATCTACATAGTTTCATCTAGTAATTTGCCATAGTCCACCACTATGGTGGAGATGCCTTTCAGTGCAGATTTTAGATCCATTTCCATCTACTCATGTACTTCTGGTGGCGTGACTGGTTGCAACCTCATTTGCAGCTCAGTAATCTTAACTTCATACTCGAACTTCATTTTTGCAAAATTATTCTTTGAATTTGTTATTGCGAGGCCGAGCTTCACGACCTTCTCTGCTGGTGACTCTTCTTCACAGACCTTTAGGTATGAAACTTCACTACAAGTTTTTGTGATGGCTTCCTTTAACTGCTATTGTTGTTGGCATGCTCTATCCCTTTCCTTAATCAGTTGATCGAGCTCCTTCTTCAGTGAAGCTCTTTCCTTCTCCACCTGAATATTTAACAACGAAGTTGTTATTCTATCTCGTGCAGTTCAGTTGTTATACCTTGGTGGAACTCGTGCAATATCTGAGTTACTAGTGCGATGATGTTCATATTGACATGGTCCCAACCTTTTGCTCACTCTTTGTCTTCGGTTTCTTCAAACTGTAACAATCCAGCTGGTATCTTCATAATCCTTAATCTGAATGTTGTTTCTATCCATTGCTCTGGCTGCAGTGGTTGACCCATTTGTTCCGGCTGTCTACGGAAGTGCTTTTAAATCTACAATACCTTGTAATACCTTCAATTTGCTAACATTCATGCATCCTAGAATCAACTGACGATTTCACTTTGCAAGTTGAGCTACACCACCATTAGACATGAGCTTGATGATATATGGTCTTAACCAATGTGTTTTAAATTTTCCTGGGAACTTCGTGAATATTCTATTATATAAAATTACATGATCTCCTTCCCGAAATGTCTTCTGCTTGATGTGCCTGTCATGCCAGGATTTTGTTGAAAATAATATTGAGAGGGGGGGTGAATCAGTATTATCTAGTCCTTTTACCAAATCTTCCTTATTTACACTTTGAATTATTTTTGCATATCAATACCATAAAATAATGAGC
>APFE030676390.1:161254-177673 GCA_000404065.3 Pinus taeda | reverse complement strand
TGCTAAGAAAGGCAGCAAGCTCATATCACAGACCAGGAAATTCATCTGTATGGTTCACTCCCAAAGTAAGGGGAAGATCGTTGCTACATCCATGACCCCCGCAAAGGGTTCCTCCACGCAGCAGCAGCAGCAGCAGAAGGATACAATCATGACAGAACACAGGAACAACTTCTCCTCACCCACAGTGGTACCACACAAGTTTCAGGTGGGCGACAAAGTTTGGTTACATCTGCAGAAAGAACGCCTTACCAGAACCCATCAGAAACTCAGACCACTCCGACATGGTCCTTACACCAGTACCAAGGCTATGGGGAAGAATGCTTTGGAGCACAACATTCCTCCATTCTTTCACCTGCACCAAGTGTTCAATGTGGACCATCGTCGACCATGCTTCCCACCATTACTGGACACATCAGACAGTGCAGAACAAGTTTAGCAGATGGAGGAACTCAACGCAATGGGGACCATTGCTTCCTAAGGGGGGAGGAATGATCCAGGTGGATGTTGGTGGCCACCCACCTATCCCATTTGGACCTCCGCAACTGTCTCCTTCAGTTTTTCAGTTTCAGTAATTGTAGCACAATTTACTATTTTTAGCAGTTTTTTCGGGTCCTGAACTTCCGGAGCCGTTTTGAGGCCCTAAATGACGTTTTTTGGGAAACCTGGGGCCAACATGGGTCCATGGACCAATGTTGCCCTTCCCAAAGTGGTAGTTCTCGGATAGATCTTTCTAACGAGCTATCATACCCGTCAAACAGAGATCGTATGCCAAAGTTACGACCCCGAGAAATTGATGTACCAATTTACCCAAAACGGGGCCCACAATTTGGCGTTTCATCTTCTATGGGTCGATTTTGGAATGTGAAGGGTTTTCCATTGTTTCTCAATAATAAATAGGCCTTCGAGCCTCATTGTAACACAGTTCGGAACAGTTCAGAGGCATGTAGCCGCACATCTCTTCTCAGAGATAGCTACCATCACCCTAGCTAGTTTCTTTCCATTGCTGGTTGTAAGCATATTTCGATATTTTCTATTAATGAAATGAAATATTATTTCCGCTGCATCTCTTTGTTTCTGGTTATCGCATCTCTGTATTTATGGTTATCTCTGTAATCTATTGCATTCCTGTATAAATCCGGATCAGCCTCATACCATTTGTGGTAGGATGCCCAACTGGGAAATAAGGTCGATTGCCATTATTCTTAGGAATTTTCCTTGGTTACAATTATCAACATAAGAGATTATGAAAAAAACCTTTAAAAAATAAAGTATATTAACACTGTGAGGCAAACAATTGCAATGCATATAAGGTACTTTCATGGCAGGGAAAAGAGAGAGTGAGCCTCTAGAAGAAAAGTAATAGTACTATCCTAAAAGAGGCATATAAGAGCATGGAAGGAATTCTTATTTAATCTGCAAAGTAGTTCAGAATATAAAAACGATAAAAAAATCAAGTAACAATGCACATTCAATAAGATGCATATCAAAGCCAACGAAATAATTCATTTTCATTAGTATGTGTTAACATAAACATACACCAAAAACAATGAAAGAATGATCTCACAATCATTCACGACATATGCATGAAAGTGTTCCAAATATAAGAGCTTCATATATTAAGTGAAAGTCCCAAGATACAAGATTACAATGCTACCACACTAGCCCCATTAGTGGAAGATTAAGTCACTACTTACTTCTCCAAAGACAAATCTTCTCTCCTATGCCAAGCTAGAGAAGCCAAGGGGAAAAGTCCAAATGTCCAAAATATTTATCTTGAGCTATGAGGGTGTTGTTGTGGCGGCTACAATAACCCACCAAAATTTTGCCTATGGTTCAATTTTGGAGCCTTCATTCTTATCCACAAGAACTCATCTTAGATTGATCCAGGTATTCATGCTTTGACTCAAACTTATATTTTTATTTTTCCTGTGTTTGTTTGTTTTCACACCTAACTGATCTTTCTAACTTGCAAGTTGATCTCTCGACTTGGTCTCACAACAGTTTTGGGCTTGCCTCCAAAAACTACACAATCCTTGAGGGAAAGCAGCCTCGATGATGGGAATTATGCAGTTATGACTGGTAGTCACCCTCGAGCTAAGAAACTGTGCATTCATGGAAGGCCGCCTGAAACGGACCCCAGAATCTATGCAATCCCTCATTGAGTTCATAAACTGCGCAATGCACTGGGCCAAAACTTTTTCCCAGTTCCCCATAACTGTGTAGTCGTTTTTAGCAGTGTGCATGGAAAGTTTCCCCAAAAGAGCTAAAAAATAAAAAGGCATCCATAAAACATAGGGATCTATTTTTAGTATCCTGAAGGAGGAATTTCGTTATTTTTAGAAACTTCTGCCAAGTGTCACATTTTCCTTGATTTTAGGTATGCAAGTCATAAACCCTAATTCACTCAAATCTATTTAATTGATGCTTCTAGAGGTAATTTTCACATTCTATATTGGATCTCTAGCATTCCCAAGGAGATCAAGGAACGTTTGGTACAGTCGTCATTGCTTTTCTAGGTGAGTTTCACTTTTGTTTCTTTTTATGTTGATTTTTTTCGTTTTGCTTGTGTGAGTGTTGTTTTACTTATTTATCTTCATAGTTTCTGGAAGTTCAACTTGTTTTATCTTGTAGAACTGTTGTTTTATGTTTTCGTTTTCCTTTCACAAGTGTCGCATTGGTTTTCCTATTTTTGCCCCAATGGTTTCCGTTGCAACAACTCTCCTCACATACTTGATTTTCGTTCCATTTGATTTGTTGTTTCTCTTGATCTACACTGATATACTCATACTTAATAAGCTTTTCACTCAACTTCACATCATCACTCACTTCTACCTGTTTTCCACACTTCCACCGGACATATCTTCACTTGGTTTAGCCAAATATTGCCTTGTTGAGCTAGGCATTACATAATCCTAAGGATCAAGCCACAATGTTGGCCTTTGGAAATATGCAGTGCGAATTACAGGCTGGCTCCAACTATGCATTGTGCAGTTCTAGGAGCCAAACTATCACTTTGTCGACTGAGGCTGCGCAATGCACAGTCTCTCCCAGTGTTTGCCCATGATGGGATTGTGCATTTTACAATTTCAAACCACAAGCTTCAACCCTCGCTGCTCGGACTACGTAGTTTGCAAAGGAAACCAATCCCTCTTGTCAATGATAATTGCACAATCCTTCTCTCTTGTTTCCCATCTTGTTGTTTGATCATGCTTTGAAGGTAGATTTGCTAAATCTAATGTTTTCTTTCCATGAGTGTCCTTTTTGTACCATAGGTACCAGACTTGTGAAGCACTTATCTCCAGTAGTCATTCTTACCATGGAACCAAAGAGAGTTACTTCAAAAGAGACCAATGAAAACAATAGTGGGGAAGCAGTTGAGAAAACATCATTATACTTGCTATTGTATGCAGACACTCAACTGTTTATAGAAAAGGGGTCAACACTAACATGGAAGTAAGTCAATGAATCTCTTTCAGAAAAATGCCTTGAGGCAGATTTGGAGGACTGATAGGTTTATCTCAGTATCCAATAGTCAGGACTACACAAGGTTGCACACATGTATCCGAATTTCCTGTGTGCAGATGTCATCAACTGGATTGTCTCACACATTGATGAGAAGGCTATGACATTGAGTAGTTCTAGTGGACAAAATATTGCTACCGTTTAGGTAGAATATTATCAATGCATGTATCACTTTCCTAAGCCAGTGAATCTCATGGACTCATTCTTCAATGCCATCAACAACTATGTGAACACAAGAGACATTTTGAAAGTCTAGGTGAAAGAGCCATCAAAGTTCGACATACACCCACCCATGTATCCAAGACAAAGCCCCTCAGGAAGGCCTACCATGTCTTGGTTATCTTAGCTTGTAGGATCCATGGTCAGTAGATCATGGACACCTTTCCTAAAGTGTGGGAAGTCTTATTGAACTAGGTTGTGAACGAGGGATTGAAATTCAACTGGTCAGATCTGTTGGATTGATAATTAAGAGCCCATGTAGCACATGCCCAGAGTCCTCCTGATGGTGAGCAAGCAAGGTTCTATATGTCTAAATATTTATTGGATGCATTTTGTGCACAACAACAGTTCCCTGGCATGAAATATACATGGACACCAAGAGAATTTATTGTGCATATCTATTGCAAGTTTATTTCAGATTATAGTCATACAACCTTAAAATATCATCTTCAAAGAAGATCCACCTTGCATGTCATGTAGATAAATGGAGGCAATATCAAACATCGTAGATTGGTATGCCTCACTAAGTGGCACCTTCCTTAGAGTGTTTGGTGGAGAGAAGTCTCTCCATGTTTTACCAAGGAATGCCACCAACAAGCTTGTCATGCAAGGAGTGTCATATCATCTCGTGACAGGGTTGTCAACAGCTTTGCACAGGAAGAAGAAAGAACTGTGGCCCACTCTTCCTTTGCAAATTGGATTATACGAGATAAAGAACTTGAAAGTTGTGGATGTCTAAGGAAAGGGAATAGTTAGGTTTGCATTCGGTACTCAGGACTTTAATCCGTATGATCCCCGTGGTATTTGTAAAGACCACTGTGCAAGAGTTTACTTTTCGTGGATTAGCAGGGCATTCCATTGGCCAGAGGAGTATCCGTGGAGGAATTTCTACAATTCCTCTAGACTTTGTGATCTGGTTAGTTTAGAAGGGACTTCATAGGCTACTCCACAGATGACAACGATTACTGAAGAAATAGTAGTAGAAGACCACAATCCTATGCAGGATAAGGGAAAGAGGAATATTATCGATAGTCTAGAGGGAGAAAAAATCTACGAAATGAAAGTAGACCCTATGCTCATGAAAGAAGCTTTAATAGCAGAAGAAAAGAGGAAGCAAAGGATATAGAGAGCAGAGTGGAGGAAGAGATAAAAATAGAGGTTACAGGGAGAAGATGAATTAGGAAGAAGAAGAAAGGCAAGGCGCCATAGCAGAAGAAACAACACCAATACAAGTTGAAGAGAAAGAACAAAACCAACCAATAGCAGAGGAGGAGGTTGAACAAATGCAAGATTGAGAGATTTCTCAATAGACTGAAGACTTAATTGTATTTGCAGATATGGAGTTAGAATTGGATCCATAGAATTAGGATGTTTACGTGATGCTGAGTGAACTGCAGGTCACTGTTCGATCCTCGTCACCTCCGGCAACAAAGTTAGCTCCGAGTGAAGAAGGGGATGTTGTTCCTCTTGATGATGATCTAGTAATGGACTTGTAAAATATGTCTTATGATGAATTCTGAAAGGGAATTGTACAAACACAGAGAAATCATTTTCCAGATGATCATGCATCATCTACATTCACTAGAGAGAGGGTGATAATGACAGGCACCATCAATAATCCAAATGCCATTTTTGAATCCAACTTGGCCTTTGTAGGTACAGAAAGACAAACGCTCAGTATTTGATGGCCGAGAATAAGAAATTGGCACATAACTTACAGTTTTCCCGACAAGAGATAGAACAACTCTGCGCAACAGCACATAACCTAGTCTCTGCACAGGTCTACTTGGAGGAAATGAGAGCAATGATACCTGGTGAAGTATCAACACTTGGAGAGACCATGTGGGACCTCTATGAGGAACTCATAACCATACATAAGGCAGTTGTTCACTTGCATGGTTTGCAGTAGTAGAGAAGAGACTTTGTCAAAATATTAAGAATGTACAAGCTGCCATTTCCACCTTGCAGTAATGGGTGATGAGATACAAAGGGGCATTGCTTAAATTGCCTAAGAAAATGAAGCCACTAGTAGAGACGGAGAAAACAAGAGTTCTAATATTGATTTAGAACAAAAAAGTAGCTTGCTTTGTTCATTGGAAGTATTCAAGCCTCATATGTATAGTTATACAACAATTTGTATGTCTTGGTGAAAACACACAAGATCTCATCCGTTGGTTCACTCACCAAAGCCAAACCTAGGAACCAAGTCCGATAGGAAATCAAAGAGTACTTGGAACAACTGAGACAGATTGCCACCAAAAATATTTAGAGCTGAACAGGAAACACATGTACATGTATGGTCCTGTCCAAATCAGACCAATGTTTCTCATGCTTTAGAACGAACTTGAAACTGGTTCCAAGACATTGTACCTGGATGCCATGGAGGCTAGACTCTGCTTCCATCCAAACACCATCACGTAGTTTGGGGACATCATCACATAGTGTCGAGCCTGGCACCAATATGTGACTGAGAAGCAACAAGTGGAGGTTGTTGAGCTAGAGTTCTCCCAAACTCAAGCATCATAGTGTTGTGTCTTGTTGGGATGTCATGGTGTCTCTACCCTATTTTGTCTTTATGGGTACAATAGTAAAATGTAATATTACTTGTAATTATGTTGTAAGTGAAATTCCAAGTGTCAATATTGGAATATAAAGCGTCATCATGTAATGTAATGTGTCATTTTGTAAAGAAGGTGAAGAGTCATGAGGGTAGTCCAAAGGTCACAAAGGGGAGTTGAAGATTCACCCCCTCTTGTTATAAATAGAACCTAATAACTCATGTAACATGCTTTTGGGAGCCAATATTTTAGATAGGCTTAGGCTTAGAAGGAGATTGGGAGTATTTTGAAGAGCCTTGGTTTCTTCGTAGCATAGAGCGAGTATAATTCTTTGGCGGAACATGTTTTATTGACTTTAATGCTCCACTATTAGGGCCTGGTGGTTCATCAATGGTGTGTGCATGAATGGAAATTTCACTTATAATAAAATCAGAGCCAACACACTTTCATGCATATGTTGTGAATATGGTAGGGCTATTGTTATTGTATTTGCAATATATGTTATTTAACTTACACTTATTATTATAAAATATTTCATTTGCATTTGTATGAATCTTGTTGAATGCGTGTTGTTGTATTAGTTCATCACTTTAACTTGTGGACTATTCTACATCTTATCTTGTGATGTCATTATGCTCATGTGTTCCTTTAAAGTTGGATACTCTTACATCCTTCCAAGGGGCACACTTCCTTTTCCATTCATGTGTTGGAACCTTCATGCATCACTCTTAACTCTCCACTGGGTCACACACATGCTCTCACATAAAGTTATTATACTTCACTCTACGCATTTTCGCAGTCAAAGCATAACATTACCAATCACTTCTAGGACTCCTACTCCAAACAGTGTGAGGTCTAGTTGGGACTTCATATCGGGGAGATCCCTTGAATGTTGGTGGGTCTAGCACCGTCAGCATGTGTATTTATACAAATGAGGTGACTCTTGATCTTCTACTATGATTTTTCAAACTCCAATATGACCTTTGAACTTCTAATGACTCTATCACTTTCTAGTGTCTTTTCACATTCCGTAAGGGATTCTTGGACTTTCACACATTTTACATATTCTCATTTTGAAATAAAACAATTACATTCCACAAATTATGTTTCAAGATACATTGACACATATGACTTTGTGATGACATTTGGACAAGCCATGACTTGGTATTGATGACATAGAACTTCATTATGTTGTCTCCAAGCCAAGCCTTTCTCCTTGTTTCTATGACTTTGAATTCTTCATGATGGATCTTTGATTGCTCATATTCACCCTCCAAAGGGTATGGATCAATGTTAGAACCTTCCAATTCAACATGAGATGCCACCATTTTGTCTTGTTCCAGGGTTTCTTCATGTCCTTCATGATGATTCTTTCTTATATCCCTTCTTCTCAAGTGCTCTCTTGTAGCCTCTCCTTGATGATCTACCTTTAGGATCAAATTGTCGTGTTGAAATGATAACACTAGTAGATGAAATCCACTCATGATAGGCCAACATCAATTTGGAAACCACTTATTCTACCTCTTCTTTTCTCATGGAATATGCTAACTATGATGAGGCAACAGACAATGGTTTTGAGAGCAGGAGGCTAATAATTGCATAGTTGAGCATCAAATGGGCTAAGGGATGACCTACATGTCCACTAGAAGTATGAAATGCATAGTAGGAGGCAGTTGTAAGAAAGGGATTGTGGAATGATAGGTTTCAGTCAACAAGGGTGGCAAGACTAGCCAATGTAACTGCATAATGAAAAATGATTGAGGGACAACCTCAATGAATTGCACAGTTGGGGGTTTTAGTGACTTAGAGGTGACCTACTACTCACTAGAACTATGCAATCTGTAGTAGGAGACTCACTAGATGAAGGGACTATGTATTTGGGAAAGTTAGTTAGAAAAGGAGGAAATTTTACACACTGTAAGTGTGAATCCACAATAGATGAAGATGAGGCTTAGGAGACTGCACAATTAGGAAAGTTAGTGACATAGGGATGCTCCACTATCCACTTCAAATATACAATTCACAATATAAGGTCGGAGAAATCATGAACTATGTAGTTGATAGGGCTAAGTAGCCACAGTAATGGTCCATAATTCAAGGTTCCTCAATTTATAGTTGAGGGAGACTATCCTCTAGGAATGCATAATGTGTAGTTCTAAGAGGTAGAGGATGATTCAATATAACTTAATATTGTGTAGTGTGCAGTGCTAAGAGGGAGAAAGGTCAGAAAGTTGCAAATACAGTGAAAGCTTCGAAGATGACTATTCGAAAATGGCTAAGTGTGGTATGAGTGAGACAAGAGAGAAAAAGACATGCAAACAAGTCCTAAAACAGTGATCTCACACTCAGATCACATCAAAATAAGCTAAAGAATGTACAGTACCCAAAATCAACATGCATATCTTGAAGTGTTGATTGCAACCAAAAAGTGTGCTAAGATGTAGGAGAGTTTCTAGTGCATATTCTTATGATGGATAGGGTCAACTAATGCATAAGAGTTTTCTACGGTTGCCTCTAGTAGTGCGCCAAAGTGCGACACATGCAAGAGTGAAAATAATAAAAAATGACATTTGCGATTGTAAGAAAAAGTGAAAAAGACAATTACAAAAGCTAAAGAAAGTGAAAGTGACACATAAAAAAGTGAAGAAAAAGAAAAAGAGACACTTTTTAAAGAGAAATCAAGCAAAAATGATAGTCATGAAAGTGAAAATGAAACTTATGAAAGCGGAGGTGTGAAAAAGTGATAGTTGAGAAAATTCTCTTGAATGATGATATAATTGCAAATAAGAGTGAGTGAGACTATCAACCAAAAATGTGTACTAAATTTCCATATGGATCATGCAGTCACTGTCCCTATTAACTGCGTAAATAATGTCATCAGGGATTATATAATGACCTAGAGTTGCACAATGTTTTCCATTAAGGACTGAACAATCACTGTTACTTGAAACTTTGCATGCTTTATTTCCAAAGTTTGTGCAAGCATTGTTCTCAAGGTCTGGGCAATGCTTGTCTACAAAGATAAACATTGATTTTTGAGCTTGCAGGAAATAGGTGTGCTTACAAATGCATCAAATGCTTACAATGTGTAAGCAAGTGTCTTTGACAATTAAAATCTTGGAAAAATGCTCAAAACATCAACCGATCATGAATTGGCTATGATCAACTTGGTTTGACAGATCGTAAGATCACATGGAGGCTCCAAACTTCAATCAAAAGATTTTTTTTTTTAGGGTATTTGTTGTAGTGACAACAAATGCCTTAGAATAAGCATGTTGGAAGCAATATAATTTTTGAAAATAATGTTTTCAATTATAGAAATCCTTTTGTCGCATTCCTATACCATGTTGAATGCTACAACTATGGAAATTTCATGCATAAGGAAGTAGAATACCAACATAGGAAGACAAGGCATCACTGAAAAAGTGTCAAAACAAAAAGAGGAAACTCGATCATTGAAGAAAAAAATAAATAAAATAGTAGAGGAAGTCAAGTTTTCTTTTAACACTCAATGAAAAGGCGACATGCAGAAAAGAAAAAGGAATAAAAAAAGATCTACTATTTTTCTTAAGAATAATCAGAGTAAAAAACTCTTTGTTTGAGTTGTGGACTCCTTTGAAACTACTAGGTACAATAAGCATACATCTCAAGCAAGAAAAGGAAGTAGTGACTAAGAAATTTTTCTTTGAACATAAATAAAAAAGGGAGCAAGAAGATTTGGATGAATAAAGAGGAGATGAAGGAGAAGTGCATTTTATCCATGCACGATTAAGATGGAAGCCAAAGAAGGATGAAAAATAAATTAAAAGGTAATGCTCCTATTAGGACTTATCCCACCAATATTTGGAAGAAAAAGGAGGACAATCTACTCAAGGGGAGTATATACTCAATTTATCTTCATTAAAAGAAGACATTGGATTTAAGTGAAGCCAAATAAATTAGATGTAGAAATAAAAAAAAGAATAGATAGAGAAATGCATCTAAATGTTTGAGGTATTGTTGAGCTCATTTTTTGTTATAAAATTTATTTATTTATTTATTTTATATACATAACAACATTGCAAGATAAATATAATGTGCAACTAACATGGCCTGAGAGAGTATTGATATATCGACATTTCATATTCCATGAAGAATATGGTTTAGAGTATAAGTATGGATTGATAAGAGGCCCAAAGTTAAATCAAGCCGAGAGGATCAGTCTCCAAGTAGAAGCAAGTAGGTAGATGCAAAGAGATTAGGGAAAAAATAAGAGAGCATAGGCTCAGGGGGAGCTGCATTATTAGCAGAATCAGGCATAATTCCTTGGTCTTATAAATAGTTTATTGCTTAGATGGTGTTATTTAAGCAACGTACCCTATTTGGAGTAGCACAATCTTAGGGGGATAAGCATTGATGATTAGCATGCTCAAGAAGAGTGAGGAAAATAACTAAAGTGTTGGAAGAAGTGAACAACAAGCCAAAATGCATCACTAAAAACTAGTATGTGCAACAACAACAATACCACTTGTTGTGTGGATTAGTATTAAGATGCATTGGGATATGAGAGTATTCAGCCATTGGAAAAAGAGAGGGCCAAAAAACATGAAGTGTTAAATATTGGATGAACTTTCAAAGAAGAGATAATATATGTTCATGGGGAGTGTTGTACCTTAAGAAACCAATTTCTTGGTTGTGGAGAAATTGTGCATAAGCAATAATGAATATAGTTTGTTGTCACTTGTTTGCCACTTTATTGTTTGTTGTATTCTTAAATGAAGGACCTGGAAAACTTGGTCTTTAACTCTTAATACATATGTGACCAGAAAATCTCAGAATGCCATTTGTTGCTAGATATAAATGATGAATGAAGAAAGTTTGAAGGAGAAGTTTAAGATAATATGCTGCTTAACACAGAACCTACTATCCGTCACTTAGAAGAATTATGAAAATGAGAACTGAATCATAGACAATATGCTTATTGACACATAAAATTTTATCTAAGACCCTTGGAGAAGTTAAAGATAATATGTTGCCTTACACAGAAACTATTATCTATAACTTAGAAAGTAAGATGAAAACTTCAAGTATAGGAGCGCTCTTTTAAGGGATTTTAACTTTATCTACATAAGCAAATAAAGATATGCAGCTTCATTACTATACTTGAAAGAAGAAAACATAAGATGACACATGACAGAGAAGTTACAAAATTATACCCAACAATTCATGGAAACTTCTGATTCTTTCATTAATCAACAGCTATATCAAGAATACAATGGATTAGTCTTCAAGTTCTCCAAAATTCGAACCTCTTCTCTGTAAATTTTCCTCTTCTTATACATTTTGAAACAGTTGCTGATCTTTGAAATTGTCAAACTACTAAACTGCTTCCCTAACTATCTGAAGTAAAAATTATTATGAGAAATTACACAGAGGGCAAAAGACACCTCCAAGAACATCAAATAATAAGAAATAAATGAACTAGAAGATGAGGATAACTGCTAGCTTGCTCTGTTAATTGGTCGCTGAGTTCTTTTGTATATGCTTTAATAATTCTTAATCCGCTTTAACCATAATTAATTGTGTTAGACTTGTGTAAACCTAGGGTTATGCATGTATCAGGTGCATTTCAATTGGCCAAAACACCAAGAAACTCGATCAACTGCCTTTTCTTCAAATTCAGCTTTAACACTGATTTTTTCCTTTACACGGCAAAATTAATGCAAAGCACGCAAAAGAAGAACTGAAAAAGAATTAACCCAATTTAATAACTCCATCAGATCCACTTGTTCAGCGTTGCATTAATTTCCCATCGCAAATAGCAATCAGCCCATTTCAAATGATGTATCAATCCAATCTTTAACAATTTGAGACATGACGAACCCGCCAAAGTTATTAAATGTAATACATAACAATATCGGGTCTGAAATCCCATCGCATATCACAATCGGTGAATGAACTAATCACATATATATAATACATTATGCGATATGACGGACCCACCAAAATTATAAAACATGATATATATATTTTCGA
This sequence comes from Pinus taeda, assembly GCA_000404065.3. Classification (NCBI taxonomy): domain Eukaryota; kingdom Viridiplantae; phylum Streptophyta; class Pinopsida; order Pinales; family Pinaceae; genus Pinus; species Pinus taeda. The sequence goes on along the minus strand of APFE030676390.1, from coordinate 165,359 downwards.
GTCCGACCATCGCATATTGCAATCGGCGGAACCTAACGCATATGCATAAAGCATTATGAAATATCACGGAGCTGTCGGGCTTATAAAATGAAACATATATGTTTTGGGATCCGCCTATCACAAATCGCAATCGGCGAAACCAACATCCATTGCTCTACGGACCCGTGGAAGTAATAAACGCAATATATAATATTTCGGGTCCGGCCAGGGGTGATATCATATAACTGCTCATCGCAATCAGAAACCAGTGATTCCTGTGGTAATAATATAACTTCCCAACGCATCTTTGCATTAACTACATCACTTAACACACACACACACACACACACATATATATTTTGGTTATGGCTCCATATAACCATTTATAATATGATTTAACTTGGTCACATGGGTATACCGGGCCCAGTCTTTTTATACTTGTTCTTTTAGCAATTCCGCTATGCCATTATCACTTCTTCATCTTGATTTTATCGTTTTTTGAAATATTTTCAAGTGATTCTTGAATGAAAAATGAATACTACAGGCAACACAAATGCATGTTACAACATCTGGCTCCACCTAGGGATAATGCTTTTGCCACAGAAGCACTAAGAATCACAGATCAGTGCCTTCTTCTCGGGCATGGAGTCATACATTACTTTGCCAAACTTAACTGTGTAAAAATTTGTACAGTGAACCCACGCCAATATCTGCAGTGATAGGATGCTTGTGCTTTGAGAAAAAAATATTGAGAATCGTAGATTAGTAGCCTTAGTTAGGCATGGAGTCCAATACTGTGAAAACCCTGAAATTTGACAAACTAAAATTTATCATTCCTAAAGACTGAAACCTATGCAAACCAGTTGGAAAGTCACCCTTATTCATCAATTAAGATTAAACTGAAGAACTACAACTGGAAACCAAATGCTCAACACCTGAGCTTATTTATGTGCAAGTTCCTACATATATACATGATTGATCTCCATTAGGTGAAGTCAATCTTCCAATGGTACTAGGTTATTATTTGGGTGCTTAATATAGAACCATTCTACCAGTGAGTCTTGAAATGCAATTCATCCTGAACAAAAAATAAATTATGCATAAAAGCAACTCACAACAAAAATTAGGAGTATATCCACAAAATGATATGTGTAGACTGCTGATAAATTCTTCCATGTAATTTGCCACAGGATCTTCAAAAGTATAATAAAAAATATGTTCTTGATTAGCTCCAAAAAAGAAATTCTCTATGTATGAAGGTTCCTGCTCAATTAAACCTTTTGTTGGGATAATATGTGCAACAGAACAATCAGCAACATCTTTAATAAAATGATCTATGTCACTTTCATATCTCCACTTTTCATCTCTAAGCTTTGATTGAAAATAATTTGTAATTCTAACCTCAGGAATTTTTTTTTTCACATCACTATATGACATATAATCAAATTCAAATAGATTGTTTACCTCTGATCCATGGGCATCATTGTGTAGATTGTTTACCTCTGATCCATGGGCATCATTGTGTTCCTTAATGCAATGATATACAATCTCTTTATCAGCTTTCTTTTTACACTATATCACGTTTATTACTTCTGCGGGTCCACAGAGCAATAGATGTTGGTTCCACTGATTGAGATTTGTGATAAGCGGATCTGAAAACATATATGTTGCATTTTATAAGCCACAAGAATCTTAGTTTGCAAAAAAAAGCGGATAAAGGAAATCAACAACAGAATGCAAATGGCAAGACACAGATACTTCAAGGTGAGTCTTCTCAAGATCAAACTGGAAAAATTCCTTTAGAGAAACTTGTTTCAATTCCTCAAGTAATCCCTGTCATGAAAAAAGGTGAAGAGGAGAACGAAAGGACTGCTAAACAGGGTCACTTGTTTAGTCTTACTAAGGAGTTGGAAAAAATAAGAATTCGGGTTCCTCTTACAGAATTTACAAAAATACCTATTTATCAAAAGGAGATTGTTGAGTTTGTTAATTTGAAAGAAACTCAGATTATAAATGACACTGTAAATCTGTAGGAAGACAAACCAGTAGTGGTTTTTGGTCGACATATAGAGGAAGTAGACCCTTCAATGCCTCCTTTTTATATTTCCTTATTGGTCCATGACCTCCTCTTACATAATGTTTGATTCAGGAGCTTCACACAATCTTATGCCTTTGTCAGTAATGAAGAAACTAAATCTACAAGTTACCAAACCCTATAGGGACTTGTATTCTTTTGATTCAAATAAAGTCAAGTTTCATGGGGCCATTAAGGATCTGCCATTGTCACTAGCTCAAATTCCAGCTAGAAGCTTGGTCATGGATGTAGTAGTAACAAATATCCTTGCTAGATTTGGAATGCTTTTAACGAGGTCCTGGGGGGCTAAATTGGGTGGTGTTTTGAAACTAGATTTTACATATGTTGTTATACCGACTTTTGGTGGGGAAGAGAGGAGATTGTACAAAGAAACTATATTTGTAAAAACAATTACAAAAAATGGAGCAATTAATTCACCTATATATAGCCAGGAGAAGGATGAATTTTCTTGTTTCATGCTGCATGATAATGCAGAGCTGGCTGAAGATAATCAGAAGTAGCTTGCTTCAACCAATGTAATTACAGAGTTGCAAACTAGAGGAGTGTGGAAATGCTTCTTTGATGGAACTTATTCCAAGGAAGAAATACGTGATGGTTTTCTTCTAGTTGCGCCTGGAGGTAATATGTTCCCTTGTTCCTTTAAATTAGAGTTCAAGCCAACAAACAATGTGGTGGAATATGAGCCCTTGATTATTTCTCTATAAACAACTAACCGAATGGGAGTTAAGTCAATTTCTGCTTTTGGAGATTCAGAGCTGATTATTAAGCAAATAAAAGATCATTTCCAAACAAATAACCCTAGGCTTAGGGCATACATAAATGAGGTTTGGGATTTGATTGAGAACTTTTTTGAAGCGTTTAACATTCAATTATTCCAAGAAATGAGAATAGATTAGCAGATTCGTTGGCTGTGGCTTCTAGTACTTTCAAGCCTCCTATTAATCCAAGACTAAGATATGAGGTAGGGATGAGACACAAACCCTCTATTCCTGATAATGTTAAAAATTGGCAAGCTTTTGAAGATGATCAACATATTAAAGAATTTTTTACTATAGTTGAGGAGTTTCAGGGCACAAAAATTGATCAGGATCAAGAAGAAACAACAGAAGTTGCAGAAATCAATGGTTTAAAAGATTCAATAGTTAATCAAAAGATTTTTAAATTGAAGGATAATATTTTGCCAAAGGGATTTGTTCCCCTTGAAAGGCTTTCTAACCCTAATGATGTGGTTGTTGACTCAGGGAAGGTTTCACAGGATGAACACATTCAGGATCAAAACATTAGAACTCAAGAGAAACTCAGAATGAGTTGTTATTTCAAGATTCCCTGGCGGAATGGTTCTAGATTAAGCACTCAAATGCTAACCTGGTACCATTGGAAGATTGACTTCACCTAATGGAGATCAATCATGTACATATGTAGGAACTTGTACATAAATAAGCTCAGGTGTTGAGCATTTGGTTTCCAGTTGCAGTTCTTCAATTTAATCTTAGTTGATGAATAAGGGTGACTTTCCAACTGTTTTGCAGAGGTTTCAGACATCAGGAATGTTAAATTTCAGTTTGTCAAATTTCAGGGTTTTCATAGTTTTGGACTCCATGCCCAACTAAGGCTACTGATCTATGATTCTCAATATTTTGCTATCAAAGCACAAGCATTCTATCACTGCAGATATCAGCGTGGGTTTGCTGTACAAAATTTTACACAGTTAAGTTTGGCAAAGAAATGTATGACTCCATGCTTGAGGAGAAGGCACTAATCTGCGGTTCTTAGTGCTTTTGTGGCACAAGCACTATCCCCAGGTGGAGCCAGATGTTGTAGCTTATATTGTGTTTAAGCTTATTTATCACTTTTATCACAATGTGTGGTCTAAAAATAACTGCAGGGGTTCAACCTTAATGAAGCTCCCTTATTTTCTTTACATCCACAGAGTCTAAGGGAAATGAAGTATTTTATTTATTATATATCAAAATTGCAAAAGAAAGAATTGTAAAAGAATCGGCCCTAGTGTAGCCAAGGTCGCTATACGAA
>APFE030676390.1:149943-161115 GCA_000404065.3 Pinus taeda | reverse complement strand
ATATGTATATGTATATGTATATGTATATGTATATGTATATGTATATGTATATGTATATGTATGTATGTGTGTATGTTAGCGATGTAGTTAATCGCAATCACAAAAAATGTAATGGGCATTTATGTTATCACCATGGAAACACCGATTGCGATTTGCGATGATGGGCCAGACCCGAAGAACTATATGTTGCATTTTATAAGTCCTGGTGGGTCTGCAAAGCGTCTTTGCATATGTGTTGGTTCCTTTGCCGATTGCGATGAGTGATGGAAAATCCGGACCCGAAAATATATGCGTTATGTTTTATAATGTCGGTGGGTCCACGATATCGCATAATGCTTTATGTATATGTATATGGTTATGTAAATTACGATTTGTGATAGGACGGACTTGATATGGTAATTATGTTTAATTCTTCCGGCGCGTCCATTATGTCGCATATTGTTAAGTTTTGTATTGATATATCAATTGAAGGCACCGATTGTGATTTGCGATAAGAAGTCAATGGAGTATTGAACAGGCGGATCCGATGGATTTATGAAGAATAATTAATTCTTTTTGAGTTCCATAATAATCAAAGGTTGTAGGAAAAATCAATGTTAGAGGCAAATTCAAAGGAAGGTAATTAGTGCGGTTCAATTGCGTTTTGGCCAATTAAAGCACGCCCGATACATGCGTAAGCCCAGATTTATGCACATGTCAAAGTCAAACACTGTTTATTATGGTTAAAGTTGATTAATCATTATTAAAGCATCTACAGAAGAATTCAAGAGATGATTAATAGAGCTGAAAAGCCAGCAGTCATTGTCATGTTCAGTTATTTTCTGTTATTTTATGTTCTTTGAGATGTCTTTACCCTCTGTGTAATATTTTGTAATAATTCTTACTTTAGATAGTTAGAGAAACATTTTTAGTAGTTTGACAGTTTTAGAGATCAACAACTATTTTACAATGTATAAAAAGAGGAAAATTTACAGAGAAGGGGGGTTCGAATTTTAGAGAACCTGGAGACTAAGCCACTGTATTCCTGATATAGCTGTTGATTAATGAAATAATCAAAAGTTTCCATGAATTGTTGGGTATAATTTTGTAACTTCTTTATCATGTGTCATCTTATGTTTTCTTCTTTCAATTATAGTAATGAAGTTGCAGGTCTTTATTTGCTTATGTAGATAAAGTTAAAATCCCTTAAAAGAGCGCTCCTATACTTGAAGTTTTCATCTTCCTTTCTAAGTTATAGATAATAGTTTCTGTGTAAGGCAACATATTATATTTAACATCTCCAAGGGTCACAGATAATAGTTTTTTGTGTCAAGCAACATATTGTCTATGATTCTGTTCTCATTTTCATAATTCTTCTAAGTGACAGATAGTAGGTTCTGTGTTTAGTAGCATATTATCTTAAACTTCTCCTTCAGGCTTTCTTCATTCATCATGTATATCTAGAAACAAATGGCATTATGAGATTTTCCAGTCACATATGTATTAAGGGTTAAAGACCAAGTTTTCCAAGTCCTTCATTTAAGAATATAACAAACAATAAAGTGACAAATAAGTGACAACAAACAATAATAATTAATGTCTTACGCACAATTTCTTCATAGCCAGAAAATTGGTTTCTTAAGGTAAACCATTAATTGGCGCCGTTGTTGGGGAGAGAAGACAAGAACACTTTTCCCTGGGTTTTTCAATATTTTCCTCTGGTTGTTTAGTGAGGAGGAAATACTTGGCTGTTTTGAATCAAAGCAATAACCATGGCTTCAAGAAGACCCCATACAAGATTAGACACTTCACAACAGGAGGTTCAAGCCCTTTCAGATCACGAAAGGCTAGTTTCTAGGAGGGTTGGAAAGTCTAAGATCCCAATTACACCAATTCCTACATTGTCTGCATCAGGCAACAACTTATCTGAACATTCATCTGATCAAGAGTCATCTTTTTCATCATCTTTATTTCAGGAACCTAACTGTCAAGAGAAATCTTCAGATTCCATTACTTTACTTGCTATAATTATTCAACCTGAACCAATAGCCACATTACCACCTCTGCACACTCCATTTACTTCTTAGTCAGGTTCCACATTTGTTGGCAATCATTGTTCAATAAACATGGAAGTACCTACATTCTTGATGAATAGGTATGCACCCCTTCAACTACCACAATCGTTTAATCAAATGCCACAAGGTTACCTCACAACTCTTCCTCATTTTACAGGGAAGATGAATAAGTAGCAGAGAATCATGTATCAATATTTTGCAACTTTGCAAATAGCCTAAACGTTGAACATTTAGATGTTATTCTAAGACTTTTTATTTAGTCCTTGGATGGATAAGCAAGGAAATGGTTTAAAGGACTTCCTAATAATTATATTCCTTCTTGGGAAGAGATGGAACATTTATTCATACAGAAATGGGGAGAAAAAAGAGACCATGGGTATTCATTAACAGAGTTTAATGCCATAAAGAAGAAGTCTGATGAAACTGTGGTCGAATTTGTCAGAAGGTTTAACAAATTGTACAATAGTATTCAAGTGGAGATTAAGCCTCCTCCTTTTGGTGAAAAAATAACTTTTGTAGGGGCTTTTGAATCAAATTTTGGATTCACATTAAGGAAAGAAGATCTCCAACCCTTGATCAGATCCAAATAGATGCATTAGAGATAGAAGCAGATCTCATGGCTGTAGGAAAAGCACCAGAAACACAACCTATCCAAGACAAGGGAAAAGAAAAGATAGAATCCTCTCAAAGTCAAGAATTGGAGGATATGTGTAATGTAATTAAATTTTTGTCAGATAAGTTAAATAAGTTAGAGTTAGGAAATAAAAATTCTCAGAAACAAACACAGTATAATAAGAGATTTAATCCCCAATACAGAAGACAACCTTTGAAAATTTTGTAGAGAGGAAGAAAAGATCAATATCAAATTCAAGAACCATTATATATAGAGGCAGATCTTATTGAAAAACAAGAGCATCCTGAAGATCAAATTTCTACATTATATGCAGTAGATGAAGATGAACTTGGTATCGAAGGGGAAGAGTATGAATATGATGAAACATATGCCATTCATGATGAGAATAAAATTGATGAATATTGGAAGCAATTCTCTGATTTTATGCAGGCTGAACTACATAAGATATATGACTTGAGATCGAGGAAAAGATCAAGAAATCAAGAAAATGAAAGATTTTGTAATATGAATTTGTGTTTCTAGTAATATTCATGTTTCATTCAAGAATCACTTGAAAATATCTTAAAAAAAAGAGATAAGGCAAGAGGGAAATGTAATAAATTACATAGCAGAATCGCTAAAAGAAAGTTGTAAAAGAATCGGTCCCGGTGTAGACAAGGTTGTTGGAAATGTTTCTTTGATTGAGCTTATTCCAAGGAAGGAATAGGTACTGGTTTTCTTCTAATTGCACCTAGAGGTAATATATTCCCTTTTTCCTTTAAATTAGAGTTTGAGGCAACAAACAATGTGGAAGAATATGAGTCCTTGATTATTGCTCTACAGATAGCTAAATAGATGGGAGTTAAGTCAATTTCTGCTTTTGGAGATTGGGAGCTGATTATTAAGCAAGTAAAAGATCACTGCCAAACAAAGCACTGTAGGCTTAGGGAATATAGAAATGAGGTATGGGATCTGATTGAGAAATTTTTTGAAGCTTTTAAAATTCAATTCATTCCAAGAGATGAGAATAGATTAGCAGATTCATTAGTTGTGGCTACTAGTACTTTCAAGCCTCCTATTAATCCAAGACTAAGATATGAGGTAAAAATGAGGCACAGACCCTTTGTTCCTGATAATGTTAAAAATTGGCAAGTTTTTGAAGATGATTAGCATATTAAAGAGTTTTTGACTATGGTTGAAGAGTTTGAGGGCACAAAAATTGATCAGGATGAGGAAGAGACACAAAAATTGCATAAGTCAGTGATTTAAAAGATTCAATAACAAATAATAAGATCTTTCAATTGAAAGATAATATTCTGCCAAAGGGACTTGTTCCTCTTGAAAGGATTTTTAATTCTAATGATGTGGTTGTTGACTCAGGGAAAATTCACAAGTAGTGAAATTATACGGTGGAATTTCACCTAATTTTCAATAGAGATATATTAAACTTTTCAAGAATTATGTTGATGTCTTTGCATGGTCCTATGAAGATCTCAAAAATTATGATGTAAATATTATTCAGCATAAAATTCCTTTGAAGGAAAGAAATAAACCCTTCAAACAGAAGCTTAGACAGATAAATCCTTTGCTTCTACCATCAATTGAAAAGGAGGTCAAAAAATTTCTTGATGCCAAAATAATAGTTCCGCTCAGGTATTCTGATTGGGTGGCTAATTTAGTGCCTGTGATAAAGAAAAATGGAGAAATAAGGTTGTGCGTGGACTTTAAAAATCTCAACACGACTTCTTTGAAAGATAACTATCCATTGCCTAAAATGGATCGCGTACTTCAAAAGGTGATGGGATCTTTTAGAATGTTAATGCTGGATCGATTTTCTGGGTATAACCAGGTGGCTGTGGATAAGGAGAATCAGAATAAAACGACGTTCACAACTCCCTGGGGAACCTTTATGTATGCCAGAATGCCTTTCGGATTGATGAACGCAGGTGCTACATTTCAAAGGGCTATGGACATTGCTTTCGTTGGAGATAAGTTTGTAGTAATATATTTGGATGATATTACTATTTTCTCAAAGTCTGATGAAGAACATTTGGACCATTTAAAAAAGAATTTTGATAAATGTAGAAGATTTGGACTTTCCTTAAATCCCAAGAAATCCATTTTTTCTCTAGAAGAAGGAAAACTATTGGGGCACATTGTTTCCAAAGAACGAGTAAAGATAGATCCGGCCAGAGTACAAGCCATGCAAAAAATACCATTGCCTAGGATTAAAAAGGATATTCAAAAGATTTTGGGAAATATAAACTTCCTGAGAATATTTGTATCCAACTATGCAAAAATCGTGAAAGAAATCACTGATATGTTGAAGAAGGATAATGAAGTGCATTGGACCATGGAAGCTAAAGAATCATTTTCTAGGATTAAAAAGGCATTGCAGGCAGCTTCAGTCCTAATTAGCCTTGATTATCAAAATCCTTTCCAAGTTTTTTCATTTGCATCCTCAAATTCAATAGTCACTGTCTTATTACAGAAAAATGATGAAGAGAAAGAACAACCAGTCACATTCTTCAGCAAGATTCTCAGGGACGCTGAGCTTAAATATAATATTCTTGAGAAACAGGTATATGCTTTGGTAAAAGCCCTGAAAGCTTTTAGAACTTATATCTTGCATTCACAAATCATTTCTTATGTGCCAAATGCTGCAATAAATGATGTATTAGTACAGGCTAACGTAGAAGGCAGAAGAGGAAAATGGATAGCCAAGATCCAAGAATATGACTTGGACATAAAACCCACAAAGTTGGTGAAAGGGAAAGGATTGGCAAAAATTTTAACGGAATCAAACTTTCAGGCATTGGGAATCAACCTGCTGACACCTATGGATGAAGGAGAAGTTGAAGAAAATGAAGAAAAGCATGACCTAGGTATGAAGATCAGGTATAAGTTTTTGTATTCAGAATGCTATAAGCATATAATTCATTATTTGTGCTTTCTTTCCTGCCCCCAATATCTAGATAGAACAAAGTATAGAGCACTAAAGATCAAAGTGCAACCACATATGATTGTGGAAGGCAATTTATACTGGAAGGATCCTGTTTGAATTTTATTACTATGTTTAACGGAGGATGAGTTTGCAAGAACAACCAAAGATTATCATGAGGGGTTATGTGGCGGACATTACAGTTGGAAGATGACTGCACATAAAATTATTTAGGCATTATTTTATTGGCCTACTTTCTTTGGTGATACATATAAGTTTGTTAGAAGTTGTCAAAAGTGTCAACTTTTTGCTGAGAAAAAGAGATTGGCTCCTTTACCTTTGATTCCAGTTTTATAGAGGAACCATTCAGACAATGGGGATTGGATTTTGTAGGAGAGATTAATCTACCTTCAAGTGGACAACACAAGTGGGTTCTCATAGCAACTAATTACTTCACCAAATGGGTAGAGGCAATTCCTACCAAGAAAGCAACTGATCAGACAGTAATGAAGTTCCTGGAGGAGAATATTTTTAGCAGATTTGGATGCCCCATCAAAATTATAACAGACAATGCTCAGATCTTCAAGTCAAGTAAGTTTATTTCTTTTTGTCACAAGTATAATGTTATTTTGTCCCATTCAACAGCTTACCATCCGCAGGGAAATGGATTAGCTGAATCTACTAACAAAACTTTGATGAAGATCCTTAAGAAAACCATAGCAGAAAATCAAAGAGATTGGGGTTCTAAGTTAAAGTTTTCTCTATGGGATGCTAGAGTAACTACAAGAAGATCTATAGGGAAATCACCTTTTGAATTCATATATGGAACTCAGGCTCTGTTTCCAAGTCAACTTTGAAGCCGTTGATTGCAATGATTTAGGAAGCGAAACAAGAACCAAATGCTTTGATAAGAAGAATGAATAAAGTGGTGGAGCTAAGCGAGAACAGGGACAAGGTAAGAGATAACTTGATTATGTATCAATCCAAGATGAAAAGTATTTTTGACAGAAAAGCCAAGGAAATTGACTTTAAAGTTGCATATTTAGTGTTAAGTTGGGATACCAGGAGAGAAGATAAGGGTAAGCATGGAAAGTTTGATCCTCTCTGGTATGGCCCTTTTAGAATTGTTGAAGCAAGATCCAATAACACTTTCATTCTTGAGAATCTTGATGGTGAGACTCTACAACTTCCTGTCAACGGGAAATACTTAAAGCATTACTTCCAGTTCTAAAGAATAAGCATCATCTCATTATAAATACCAGAGTGAAATCAGTGTACAAATGCCATAGAATTTGAATTTATGCAAAGCAATATATGACTCCATGCCCGAGGTGAAGGCACTAATCTACAGTTCTTAGTGCTTTTGTGGCAAAAGCACTATCCCCAGGTGGGTCTAGATGTTGTAACATGCATTTTTTGTTACCTTTAATATTCATGTTTCATTCAAGAATCACATGAAAATATATTTAAAAAAAAGAAGAGATAAGGCGAGAGGGAAATGTAATAAATTACGTAGCAGAATCGCTAAAAGAAAGAATTGTAAAAGAATTGGCCCCAGTGTAGCCAAGGTTGCTATACAAACAAATCAAATCACTATATAAATGGTTATATGGAGCTATACCCGTGTGTGTGTATGTGTGTGTGTGTGTGTGAAGCTGCATATTGAAACAAGAAAGAAACCAAGTAATATATTGGATTCGCAAAAGAAACATGTGTTAAAGTGTTTAAGATCTGGACTTGAAATATATATATATATATATATAGATATATTTTGTTTTATAAAGTGCGGCGCGTCTGCAATGTTATGGATGATTGGTTCCACTGATAGCACCGTTTGCGATTTGCGATTGCGGGCTAGACCTGAAACATATATACATTGTGTTTAAAAGTCCTGGTGGGTCTGCAAAGCAATGGGTGTGGTTCCGCCGATTGCGATATGCGATGGCCTAGACCCGAAGAATATATATATTATATTGTAAAGTCCCGGCGGGCCCACAATATCGCATAATGTTTTGCTGATTGCAATATGTGATGGCCGGAACCGATATGGTTTATATTCTATGTTTTATAACTCTGACCCGTCCGTCTTGTCATAGTTTATTAAGGTTTGGGTTGATACACCATTTGAAAGTGTCGAATACGATTTGCAATAGGAAGTCAATGGAGCATTGAGCAGGCGGACTCGATGGAATTATGAAACAGATTTAATTCTTTTTGAGTTCCGTGGTAAACCAAAGGTTTGCGTTAATTTCATTGTATAAAGGGAAAATCAGTGTTAAATCCAAATTCAAAGAAAAGGCAATTGGTCAAGTTTCTTGGTGTTTTGGCCAATTGAAATGCGCCCAACACATGTGTAAGCCCAGGTTTACACAAGTCAAACACAGTTCATTACGGCTAAAGCGGATTAAGCATCATTAAGGCATATACAGAGGAACTCGGTAGTGGATTCGTAGAGCAAGCCAACGGTTATTGTCCTCTTCTAAATTCAGTTATTTTCCTGTTATTTCATGTTCTTTAAGGTGTCTTTTACCCACTGTAAAATTCCATAATAGTTTTTACTTCATATAGTTAGAGAAGCAGTTAAATAATTTGGGCAGTTTCAGAAATCAACAACTGCTCCACAATGTATAAAAAGATGAAAATTTGCAAAGAAAGGTTTTGAATTTTGGATAACTGGGAGACAAGGCCATTGTTTTCATGATATAATTGTTGATTAATGAAGAATCAGAAGTTTCCATGCATTTGTTGGCTATGATTTTGTGACTTCTCTATTATGTGCCATCTTATGTTTTCTTCCTTCAAGTATGGTAATGAAGATGTAGGTCTTTATTTGCTTAGGTAGATAAAGTTAAAGTTCCTTAAAAGAGCGCTCCTATACTTGAAAATTTCACCTTTCTTTCTAAGTTATAGATAGTAGTTTCTGTGCAAGGCAGCATATTATCTTTAACTTCTCCAGAAGTCATAGATAGTAGGTTCCGTGTTAAACATCATATTGTCCATGATTCAGTTCTCGCCTTCATAATTCTTGTAAGTTATAGATAGTAGTTTCTGTGTAAGGCAACATACTATTTTTAACTTCTTCAAGATTTCTTCATTTATCATTCATATTCAGCTAATCAAATGCAATTTTGATATTTCCTTGTCACATAAGTATTGAGAGTAAAAAACCAAGTCTCCAGGTCCTTCATTGAAGAACACAACATATATCTAAGTGACAAATAAGTGACAATAAATAATATTTATTAATGTCTTAAGCACAATTTCTCTACAGCCTGGAAATTGGTTTCTTAAGGTACGACATTAATTGGCACCATTGCTATGATAAATGGCTCAATATATTGTTGTTCAATATATCCCACTTGCTGGTTTCTTCCTGTATGTTCAACTCCAAACTGATGAACTTGAGGAGCTTCATCCTGCTCCCCATTTAAACCATTTTCATTATAGATAGGAGGATCATCAAGTTTAACAGAATAGGAAATCTGGGGATTTATTTGTAACTTAATTATTTCTTCCTCTTCTCGACTGCTGAGAAGAAATTCTTGATGCATGTTTGAACTTTCCTCCATCTAAATACTCTCTTGATTTGCTTGGAACATAGTCAACCAATACTCTGCTTGGGATATTATTGAAGGGAAATACTTTATAAACTTCTCCACATCATTTTGAGAAAATGATAGTTCCTCGCTTTCAGAGACTTGCTCATAATTAATCTAGCTATAACTTCTCTGAATGTTTGATATATTATCAACAAGATCATTAGTTTCCTCAATATTATTATCTTGAGATTTTCAAGTTTCTTTAAAATCATAATATTCACAACAACCTTCAAAAAGAAACTTGTGTCGATAATAAGTTCTACAATAAGAATTGAATACTGAATTGAAATATTTCAGAGATGAAATTCTTGAACGAGGTAGAGACCTGAACCAAACCCTAGGTTCTTGGTCTAAAGAAAACAAAAACAACTTCATCTTCACATCTTCATGAATGATGCCCTGTTGCTCCATGCATTCACGAAACTCTTGGAGATGCTGAGCTAGATATTCATATTCCATTCTACTGAATTTTGGAAGATACTTATTCCACGCAGGCATATCATGAGGATAGCTGGTGATCCCAGTAAAATCAAATGGACCAAATTTATAGACTAAGAATGCAGGGAGAGCCATTAAAACCCAGAAAAGGAAACTTCAAAGTATAGTGGAGTTTCCAATCAATGTTGTAAGTGAAAATCACAGGTGTGAATGTACAACCAACTTCTGAAACTTGTCATTCTCAAGAATCAACTTCAAACTTAATAAACCCAAGGAAAAGTGCTCTTATTCAATTTCTTTTATTCAAAATAGCCAAACATTTCCTCCTCGCTGAACAACCAGAGGAAAATATTGAAAACCTTGGGAAAAATGTTCTTGTCTTCTCTCCCTGGCAACGACGCCAATTAATGTTGTACCTTAAGAAACCAATTTCCTAGCTGTGGAGAAATTGTGCTTAAGACATTAATGATTATTGTTTGTTGTCACTTGTTTGTCACTTTATTGTTTGTTGTATTCTTAAATGAAGGACCTAGAAAACTTGGTCTTTAACTCTTAATACATATGTGACTGAAAATCTCAGAATGGCATTTGTTGCTAGATATAAATGATGAATGAAGAAAGCTTGAAGGAGAAGTTTAAGATAATTTCCTGCTTAACAAAAAACCTACTATCTGTCACTTATGGAGAATTATGAAAATGAAAACTGAATCATAGACAATATGCTGCTTGACACAGAAACTATTATCTGCGACCCTTAGAGAAGTTAAAGATAATATGCTGCCTTACACAGAAACTATTATCTATAACTTAGAAAGGAAGATGAAAAATTCAAGTATAGGAGAGCTCTTTTAAGGGATTTTAACTTTATCTACATAAGAAAATAAAGACCTGCAGCTTCATTACTATACTTGAAAGAAGAAAACATAAGATGAAACATGACAGAGAAGCTACAAAATTATACCCAACAATTTATGGAAACTTCTGATTCTTTCATTAATCAACAACTATATCAGAAATACAATGGCTTAGTCTCCAAGTTCTCCAGAATTCGAACCCCTTCTCTATAAATTTTCCTCTTCTTATACATTGTCAAACAGTTGCTGATCTTTGAAACTGTCAAACTACTAAACTGCTTCCCTAACAGTTTGAAGTAAAAACTATTATGAAAAATTACACAGAGGGTAAAAGACACCTCCAAGAACATCAAATAATAAGAAATAACTAAACTAGATGATCCAGGTGGATGTTGGTGGCCACCCACCTATCCCATTTGGACCCCCGCAACTGTCTCTTTCAGCTTTTTCAGTTTCCTAAATTGTAGCACAGTTTACTATTTTTAGCAGTTTTTCGGGTCCTGAACTTCCGGAGCCGTTTTGAGGCCCTAAACGATGTTTTTTGGGAAATCTGGGGGCAACATGGGTCCATGGACTGGTGTTGCCCTTCCCAAAGTGTAGTTCTCGGATAGATATTTCTAACGAGCTATCATATGCGTCAAACGGAGATCGTATGCCAAAGTTACGACCCCGG
>APFE030676390.1:79225-116788 GCA_000404065.3 Pinus taeda | reverse complement strand
AAAAGAAAAATATATGTAAAAAATAACGAGAAATTACTATTACTATTTAACATGCTAAGCTGGATCTATTTCTTCAACTTGTCCTGACGATGAACCACACTAGTTGGTTCGAAACGCGTCGACAAATGAAATTTTATGTGATTTACGCTGAAGAATCTCTCATAAAAATGTTATATGATGTCAATGAATGATGTGTTTTACGAAATATTTATTGAACGTTACGTGATTCTCTTGAATAAGTATTAATAATGTATGCAATGCATGTCTAAGTACTTCCGTGAAGACTATGGTGAATTCCCTCATGTTTACTAATAACTTTAGTACATCTGTGCGAACACTAATATAGGACTGCCCTCTCATGCGCGTAAGTAGGAAAATTGACTATTAAAGGTCTGCAAGGACTGATCGTAGACCTTCGGGGAGGTTTGAAGGCTATTTTAAAAGAGTACAATGGTGAGCCCTAAGAGTTTATTGATCTACGTGAAGGTAGATTTGAGACACTAAAAGACATCACACTAGTCTTTGGATGCATAAAATTGGTTCTTGCATCCCCCCATACTGCTTCGGGTGAGACTACAGCCTATGCTATGCAGGTTCTTGCCGAAAGGGCCAACAGTGTAGGGTTTTGTTGGTTGGCACATCTAACTTTGAATCTGGGTTAGAACCCCCTAAGCCAACAATTATTGTTTATGTGAATTGGAAAAAGTTTGGATTTGAATGTTGGAATATTGAAAAGTTTGAATATTGAAAAAATGATTCATATGTCAGAAACCTATGTTTATAGGTCAAAACGTTTCCTTATCGATGACCAAAACATATGTTATTAAAGTCCAAAATGGACTGAGTATGAGGTTTTTCCTTTGTTCAACCTTTGGAGGAACATAGAGGTGGAACCACAATAAGGACAAAATCCTCTATTTATCTAGATTTGGAAGTACAAAATCCTTTTTTTTTTTTTTTTTGACTTTTGGAAAATTTTGTATATCCAAATTTGGATACCTTTCCAAAAATTGAGATATTGATGTTGAGAAATGGCAATAAGAAATTCCAGTTTAATTTGTCCTTGAATTAAACAGAGAATTAAAATCCAATTATATTCTCATAACAACTTGTAAATAGTTAATTAAGTTTAATTAGCTTAATTAGCTTATGAATTTTGAGTTGGAAGTCTTTCTATAGTCATGTATATGTTCTCCCTAAGTTTTAGGGGTCCAGTATGAGTTTAAATTGAGTTAGAAATTAGATCACTAAGTTTACTAAGTTAAGTTCAATTAAATTAGTTCCAAACTGTTTGTGGAACTAATAGAGGAATAACAGTCAGTTGGTGCACTAGTGAATCCACTAGTGCTACTCATGCATGTCGATTATGAGAAAGACCCATTTGAGACTAGAGTGTAGGGACAATGTACTATCAGTGGTATTATTTACTTGAGTGTAAATATCATGCGTGCATCAGAGGTTGATCCTATGTTTGGATTGCACAGTTTTGGAAGCATGAATTCTATTTAAACATGGGCTATTCATCCTAGGAATTACACAAGGAAATAGAGGCCTGGAGAGTTGCAGAATTGGTTAAGTGTTAGCCAAGAGATTGCTTGTGAGCTGAGAGAGTTGAGCATACTTATGTGTAATTGTCCTAGTGAGAACAAGATTTGTATCTTCACTGATATTTCTGATTCAATGCGATACAGATAGCGGGGTTTTGAGCAATGGCTTTCCCCAGATACATCTTGTGTTATGTGCCATTGATTTATCTTCTTCTTGTTCATATTGTTTTCATCAATCTATTGGCTTCCACTGGTTGAAAGTAGAAGTAGATTCTTGTCCTATGCTTTATTACATTGCATGAGCTTGTGAATCTATAGGATTTTCTACATGGTATGAGAGCTGAAGACAATATAATAGAGGAGATTTCGAAGTTTTGAGTTTTGGGTTACAGGTGAAATTTGAATTTGCAATACATACTTTAGGATCAGCTAATGGAATTCTATGGTTTGTGGCTCGAGTATGCCTTGGAAGGAACCTCAAATTTTATAGCCTAGAGGGACAAAATGGAGGCTGTGCTAGAGAATAATGGCTTGAAGGAATTCGTTGATCAAGAAATTACTAAGACAACAACATCAGATGAATAGAATTTGACCGAATGGAAGAAGTGTGTGGCGAAGGCGAGTAGGATAATCCTTGAGGGAGTTTGAGACCACATTATCTCAAGTCTCCATGGAAAGTAAACTCCAAATTCTATGTGGAAAACATTGACATACTTCTATCAAAATAGCAGTGACCAAAGTAAATTGGCATTGAAGGACAGACTTTGAAAAATGAAAATGGAGAAAGGCGAGACGATTCAAAAATACTTGACCAAGTTCACTAAGTGTCATGATGAACTAGGAAGTGTTGGAATCACGATTGTTGAGGATGATATGGTGAGTATCATTCTTCTAGGACTCCCAAAGAGGTTGGATAATTATTAGGACTCTGTCAATGGTTGGGAGAAGCTCCCAGATTGGGAATGACTATGGTCAGATTTGATGCAGGAGGAGATCAGGAGGAACACCAGGGATGGCTCTTCATCAAGGACTGATGATGAAGAGAACTGGCCTTAGTGATTAAGGTGAAGAAGGGGAAAGGGAAAGCTTCCCATTCCAAATTGGATTCTTATCATGGAGTTAAGAAGAAATACATGATGAAAGTTAAGTGCTTTCATTGTCATGAGCTAGGCCATTTTGCTACCAATTGTCCACTCAAGAAGTCCAAGAAAAAGTCCTTAGGAGGAGCAGTGGGTGAGGCTTTGGCCCCTCAATTCGAATTGGAATTTTCCCTCATTACATGCATGGTGTCATCAATGATGGGAAGTGTATGGTACTTAGACAGTGGAGCTTCATTCCACATGATTGATGACAAAGAGTTATTTAGTGACCTGGAGGAGAAAGATATCCAGATGCATATCGAGATGGGTGACAATGGGTAGTATAGTGTTAGTAGATTGGGCATGATTACTTTTCAGAGGAAGCATGGGGATCCAATCACCTTGAATAATTTTATGCATGTGCTCGGGCTAAACAAGATCTTGGTATCCATTGCCATGCTTGAGGGTAGAGGCTATGATGTGATCTTCTCGAAAGGAAAGGCGTTCCTTGGACACATAGCCACGGGTCAAGTAAAGAAGGTAGAGATTTGGGTGAAGAATCTTTATAAATTGGAGGTAGAGGAGTGTGATGCTTTGAGCACAAAACAAAAAGGGTGCAGAGCAGAGATGTTGGCAAGTTCTGGCACATGCAATTGGGCCACTTGCATCATGGGGCTTTGAAGATATTGTAGTAGATCTCTACCGCTATTCCCAAAGGTATGATTGAGCAAGTTGATACCAAGAGTGTAATTTGGGAAAATACACCTAATTTGCCTTTCATGACATAAACAGTCGAGCAGAGGCTATTCTAGAGAGATTCCATTCAGATGTATGTGGACCATTCTCGATAACATCTACGACCAAACATAGGTTTTATGTTATATTTGTTGATGACTACTCTCGTAAATGTTAGATATTTTTCATGCAGAAAAAGGATCAAACTTTCACAAAGTTTTGTGAGTTTAATAATTTGTGGAGAAAGAGTCGGGATAGAAGGTTAAATCTCTATGGAGTGATAATGGTGGTGAGTATGTCTCCAATGAGTTTAAGAACTTCTATGCAGTAGAAGGGATTAAATGGGACTTGACAACACCCCATAACCCTCAACAGAATGGGGTGGCTGAGAGGAAGAACATAACCATATTAGGGGTAGAAAGGGTGATGTTGCATGATCAGGGCCTACCACTACGCTTGTGGAAGGAGGCATGCAACACAACGGTTTATGTTCAAAACCGCAGCCCACATTGGATACTTGAGATGAAGGCAGTAGAGGAGGCTTATTCCAGTAAGAGGCCAAATGTTGGCCACTTCAGGATTTTTGGATCATCGGCATATTTCCATGTGACCAAAGATACACAAAAGAAGCTTGAGCTGACAATAGAGTTGGGGATATTTGTGGGGTATAATGATACACATCACAACTATCATGTGTACTTTCCAACTAGTAGGATGACAATGGTTTGCAGGGATGCCAAATTCGATGAGGAGAAGGCCATGCGAGTTTCCCTTGATAGGTTGCTTGAGATACATGCAGATGAGGAGCTTTTAGCTCCTAAAGTTGAGGAGCCTCAGATTGATGTGGAGCAGCCACATGTAGAGGATCTAGGAGTGGAGACATCCACTCAGACAAAGTCTTCCAAAGAGGGAAGAAAGCACACTAGAGAGGTTGACAGATTGTTGGATGATGCATGAGAGGATGTGGAAGCACCCACTTATTAGCGTAGGCAGAGGAGGTCACCTGAGAAGTGCAATGGATACATGGATCTTATGGATGAATGTGTGGTGACAAAGCCATATTCCTTTAAGGAAGTAGTGCAGCATCTAGTTTGGGGTGGTGCCATGGTGGAGGAGTATGACTCCATAGTTTGTAAAAATGTTTGGGATGTGGTCTCGATACCGGAGTACAAGTCAGTGGTGAGCTCCTAGTGGTTTTACAAGGTAAAGCAAGTTGCAGATAGTAGTGTGGAGAAGCATAAGGCTAGATTTGTGGCCTGTGGATTTTCATAGGTAGAGGGGATTAACTATGATGAGACCTTTGCTCCTAGTGCAATGTACTCATCAATCAGATGTATATTGGAACTATCAACCGGGACGGAGATGAGATTGAAAACGTAGATTGACAAGTATGAAATGGATCAGGTAATCTTAGACTTGGGTTTGGATGCGAATGTGTTATCAAAACAGACATGGGAATGCATGGGCAGGCCCGCATTACAGTGGTCTCCTATTCAATTACGGATGGCGAACCAACAAAAGATATTTCCCATGGGGAGATTGCAAGGGGTAACAGTGGATATCGAAGGTGCTAGCACACAAACAGACTTTAAGGTAATAGAAATTGTGGATGACAGTAACCCTTACCCCACGTTGCTAAGAATAGAATGGGCCATGGATATGAATGGAGTCATCAACCTAAGAAAATGGAAGATGATATTAGAGAAAAAGTCCCTACGCATAGTAGTTCCATTGGATCCAGTTGAAGGAGAGTGCTACACTGAACCCGTGCAAAATGATGGAAGTGACGAGGAGCTGGATTGTATCTACCAGATAACCACGTGAGACCAGGATTGGCTAAATCCGGCTGTAGATGGAAGGGTCTCGTGGGAGTGTGCATATTCCTGCCCTTTGGATTTAGACAAAGAAGATGAACGCTAGCACAATCGGTTGAGTGAAGTGACGACGCTAAACTGTAATATGATGACCTAATCATTGCATTGCATAACAACCCAAGCTCGAGATCTACCAACATATGATGGATTGACAGCAGTCGATGAATTCTTGAACAAGTTTGAGAGTGCAATACCACAGCACCAGAGGTTCGATGCATTAAAATGGGCGTTGCGTGCGACACTTGTGCATTGGTGGGGAACACATCAAAGAAACTTTGAAAACTGGCGTGGTTGCAGGAGGATGATGCGGCTATGGTTTGGGAAACCGGAACTATGAATAACAGAGAAATATGATGGATGCGATGACCCGCACACGCACCTTACAAAATGGACCAAGGCCTATGGAGAAGAACCTCAACTTGAATGGGTACACTTATTCTATCATACCCTGGATGTCATCCCAAGAAACTGGTATACCGAGACAGAAATCCGACATGGTACGGGTGAATGGGATGTCTTGCGCAAGGGATTTTTGTTAACATTCTCATTTGAAGACCCATGGGTAGATACTGTTGACAATGTGCTACAAGCCATGAAAGTTGTCATCTTCAAAATACCACAGGAACCACAGGAAATAGTTCAACTAGTATGGTCACCTCAGTTAAGCCATGCCCTAGAATGTTACAACGTACAAGTAGAGGATGATGATGATGACCCCTGAAATATTAATATTCGAGAAACTAATGTGAGTCACGAAGTTTGAAGACCGTTAATCGAGGACCCCGACATCACTGCACTGCTGAAAATAAAGTAGGTAAACATTGGTACAGATGTGGAGCTGAAGTACGCAACGCTTGAGGACTATTGGGATGATGCAATGGTGGATAAGGTTGTCGAGTTACTTCACGAATATCAGGACTCGTTCCCGACCAAAATCACGGATTTAAAATGGATCCTGGGCAACTTAGGGATGATGAAGATTACTCTGAAACCGAACGCGAAGTCAGTTAAGCAGCGTCCTTACCGTTTGAATCTGAAGTATAAGGAAAAGGTCTGCGAAGGGTTGGACAAAATACTTGTTGTAGGAATTATTGAACCAGTGGAAGAATCCGACTAGGTGAGTCCTATGATAGTGCAGGTGTTACCGGGAATAGTGTCCACTCGGATGCTGCTATTCCCACTAAGACTAGTAGCTATCTTAGAAATAAACAAGTAAAGTCTACTTTCGCTTTCCTTTATGAAAATAGATAAGAGTGGAACGAAGGGGACCAACCTTAGTCTTGAGCTTAGTTCCCTTGTTTGATTCCTCTCCTTCCTGATAAAGCTTTGCCGCTTCTTCTTCGTCTGCCCAGCTTCAAAGAGCACCTGTGGAATCACAGCAACATACTACTATCAAAGAAAAAAGATCTATATTCATAAATAACACAAGACCATATGTGTGTTAACCATACAAATGCATATATAATGAAACATACAAGAATATGGAGGAAAACTTGAATAGCTTTATTAAGATCAAAAGTAGCAAGAGGATTACAACCATATGTTCTGACCCAGCATCATCCTCCAACAAGAAAGCCCTTCTTCACCTCATGTAAAGCCTAGATCACCCAACACTATGAATATACACCAGAAAACCAACAACACTTCTCTACAAGATACAAGATTCCAGCCTCTGGGTCTCTGTGATGAGGGATCCATATATAGATGATTGTAGGAGGGTGAGTCATCTTCTGGGGTCTTAATTAGTGTCCTCTCTCTGATAGTTCCTGATTTTACTTCGAGAATGATGATCTCTTACTCATCCCTGGTCGAAAACAGAGAGGCAAGTGTCAGAGGGGAAGCTTCTAGAAGATTCCATGATCTTCCACCTCGCAATTTGTCCCTGCCATTTGTCCATTCCCGACCATCGCACCCTACAGAGAGGCCATTCAGTATGCATCACACCTTGTACACTAGGAAGGAGATATGCATCGCACCCTGTACACTAGGAAGGAGATATGCATCGCACCCTCTGCATTGGGTTTCCAGTATGGTCCAATTTTGACCATTTTTGAGCAGTTTTTAGTGGAGAACTTCTGGGAGATGATGTAATCCGCTGACCTTGTTCCTTTAGGCCATGAAGCAACACTTTTAGGGACTTAGGATCCCTCAGTTTATGGACATTTATGATTGGGGTTGAAGTGCCCAAAAATGTCTATAACATTTTCCCCCTAAAGCATGAGGTCGTTAATCTTTTTGATGTCGGGTTAAATGCTTTACCATGAGGATCCGAAGTTTTTTCGAGCTGGGAGGCGACCTATAATAAGATAGAATACAATACATTATTTTGACAACATTTTTTCATGATCTAGCTTAGGTGGGAATTCCCATGCTCACCTTTATAAATTCATTTTCATGTAAATAGGACAGACAATCGTCTGTGTGACAGACTGATGATTCAGATTCATCATCCTTTGATTTGGATGATCATCTGTTCAGCAATGATGTACATTTGATGTCTTTATATTCCTGAATATATCGCAGCCCGGATGGATGAAACTAGATTCAGGGTCTTCAAAACTCGTTCAATCTTCACTCGGAGTACAAGTCGATCCATGTGAAAAAATGTTTTGGAGTCGAGCATGGAAAGACATCGCCTGATTACCAGCCAATGATGTAAATTGTTAACAAGCATGAGAGGAATCACCAATAATGACAATGACCCTCAAGGTACTACAGTACAATTCACATGGTGTGAAAAAGGACTTGGCATCGAACACCACGCAAAATCTCTCGGTCGAAGTCCATTAATGTAAACCTATCGCCAAAAGTGACAAACTTACCATTGAGGCATGCAAGCTTCAAAGTACTGAAAGGGTTGTTCCAGAGTCAACTTCTTGGATAATGAGTTGATGTCAACAAGAAGTGACCCGTCGCAGGAGGGCCTTAATGAATCCCACATCAACGACATGGAATGAAGCAAATGATTTTGGAGGTGAAAACAATCTGATGATACAGTGTCCAGGGTGGCGGTCATGAAAGAATGGAGCGTGAATGTATTGCAGTGGGTGAGACACAAGCGAATTTTCTGAATGACTTCTCTTGAACATATTGGTGACACTGACGATGGATTGGTAGCTTTAACCCCAGAGATGGATGTTGTGACGGACCAATGGTGATATGACCAATGAACGAAACAACCCAACCCGGCTTGGATGCGGAAGGAAAGTGTCATGTTCAAGAGCGACTTGCTACCAATAAAGCTTTTTCAAGTTTTATTCCCAATTTTCCCCAGTCATTGCTGACCAGTACCTCTTTATTTTTGTCAAGCTTGAGGAGGATAACATATTCTTGTTCTATAATCCACCCTTCGGGCGTACCTGTCGCTATATTTTAGCGAGTCTAGCGACAGTGAAATTCGTTCTCGTCCATTTGGACGAGTTTTTCGCTATTCGGTTTTAACGAGTTTAACGATAAAGATAACTCGGTCCTTTTCAATTTTATAGAGTCTAAAAGGGACGGAAAGGAGACTCTAAAGATTCTTTTTTTTCATATAATCCCTTAAGTCCAAAAAAGTGTAAAATAATACAAAATGGATGAAGTTTTGATAGTTTTAATGAGCCGAACAAGACAAGTGCTCGATCTTTTTTTGTAATAATCGCTCAAATCCAAAAAGATTAAAATCTAGAGGAGGGATAACACTTCCAATGACTTTAACGAGCCGGAGAGGCTAATCGCTCGGAAATCTTTTCATATTTTACGAGTCAGTTGACAAGAGCTTAAAGGAGACTCATTTTCGAGGAACGAGTGATGATTTTGAGTAACAGCTGATTCCAGGTAAGGTTTGGAATTTTCCAATCATGGCAGTGTCATAAGGATGGCAAATAGAATCACTCTTCACAGATGTTCCTCGAAAGGGTAAACAATCATATGGAGGTGAATGATCGGCTAAACACAGAGTGGAGGTGATGGCGAGAACACGACCAAGGCTCAAAAGCTGGCGATAAGGCATTCACAATGGTTATTTACCGGTTCATTTTTTAATGAGCTTAAACTCTGGGGGAAACATTTGCTCATGACTTATGTTTATTTTTTAACGAGCTTGAACCCTACGGTAACACTGCTCACCAGTCGTATGATAAGGATGTCTCATTCAAGATGCCACTTTGAAGGGGCTTGCCCCTTTTGAAGCTTTGCCCCAGATCCTTTCTTTATGCAAGCTAGGAAACGACCAACCTTACAGGTTTAAAGGGTTAGAGGTCCTACAAATTTAAAAAATAAATAGTCACTCTTTGCTTGCATGCGGAAAGGTTTGCATGCCCCCAGGTATAGCAAAAAATTCCCAGGTTACCATGAAAGTTCCCCACATAGCAGACAGAATGCTTCCTCGACGATGTCTACCAAAATAGACAAAGGGGAGTGGCGTAGAGTTACTCCACTCACATAACTTTAACGAAGGTGTCTTATTCCAGCCTAATCCCATTTTCCTGTGAGGACGGGTGTGTTAGACTAGTCATATATCCTCCGTGGAAACCTACTCTATACCCAAGGTTTTCCTGCCGAAACAGACCAGGGTGCATGCCTCCTAGGTTTCAGCCACATCCTCCTGAATCACTCGCGCTCATCAGGTGGATGGACTGGAGATCGATGAGACATTCCTTGCATGAAAAGACCATTTAGGGATGGCATTTTACTATTTGCGATGTGTGAACTGGGGAAAGACATTTGGTCTACGAGCTTGACCATTCTGCCTTCGTGCGGAAAACACATTACTCTAAAGAGTGAGGAGACGATGGCTCCCATGCAATAAATATAGTCACATCCAAGGAGTAGATTATAATCCAAGGGTCCTTGAACTACCATCACATTCATGTGAACGGGTTTCCTTCTCAAAGTAATGGGCACATTTGGAAGGCTCCCTAATGGTCGACTGGTTCTTTTGTCGAAGCCTGTCAGATTTCTCATTTCAGGCAAAAGCGATGGCGAACAAAGCACTTTCAAGCAGTTGAGGAAAGGATACTCTCAGAAGCCCCTTCATCGATGATGGTACCAACGATGACCATTCTGTAAGCTTGTACAATGATTCTGAATGGTACACTAGCTGGTAAATGGGGTCTGCCTAGTAGATTCCAGTCGAAGGAAACGACTAGGTTTCTTGGTGGTGGGACCGAGTAGACAGCCGGATATGACTGTAATGGACTTCCTTCCTGCGATAAAGGAACGGATGGACTGCCCACAAGTTCTTCGGAGTCTGTGTTTATGAAAATAATTTGAATGGTGTCGTTCTCTTTCTCTTTGGTGATGGTATCATTCGAAGATGAACACTCTGAAGGCAAGACCGGATCAACTACCATCTCGACCTTTTGACTTTCATCTGGTACGGATTCAGAGGGTTCATTTTCAATGGTAGATGCTTCGGCCAACCACAATGACGGGCTAGCCGGATTTTCAACCAGTGGTGGACTTGGTAAGAGTTTTTTATATCTAGGAGGGAGCCGTAGCGATGAAGCAGGACAGTCATCCAAAACTCTTTTAGCTTCGTCAAGGAAGGGACAACGGTGGACGGTGTGATTGCCTTCACACAATTTACAAGGATATCTGGGATTCCTTTTCTGTCCACGTGCTTCACTTTCACTGGTTGATGGTGTGCATTCAACATGATCATCAGAGGTTGACGCCACCAGATTGTGCAAACGAGGAGACCAGTCCCATAAGATCCATGGGATGCAGGGGCAATCTCGGTGATAGTGGTCTACATTGCAAATGACATAAGGAGATTTAGGTTTATACGGTGCGGTGTGAGGATTTTCACTAGATGACGCTTGGTTGCCCCCTTTCGATTTTGGTTCCTTTTTCTTCTTTTCCTTTTTCTCTTTCTGCTTCTTCTTCTTCTCAGTTACTTGATTTTTAGCTCTATTGGCTTTATCAAGCGAAGAGGAAGGAGGAGAGGGAGAATCAGATGAAGTAGAAGGTTGGTGGAAAACTCTGGTATCACCTAGTTGCTGACTTGACTGTTTAGGAATTACGGGATTCTGAACGACAGAGGTAGAGAAGAGCCAAACAGGAAAACCAATCATCAATCCTGGAAGTGACAATGTGGCCATATGGGGTGCACCAACATCTCCCCAAGAGGAGAAGGGACTAGGATTTCCTCCAAGGGGAAATCCTTGGTTGGTAGACTCCATTTTCTCAACCTAAAGACCAATGGGGAATTTGTGATGTTATTTCGATTAAAATAAATTTTATACACTTTGACACAACTTGTTTTTTCAATTTTAAAGAGTCGAGAAAAAACAAAATATGATTCTAGTCGCCTTCGATTTTTATTGAGCCAGAAGTGACAAGTGTTTAGAGGACCTTTTCATTTAAGGAGTCTGAAAAGGAGAAAAATAGACTTCTCTGGAGATCTAGGTAGAGGGGATTACCAAATCAATCGCAAAACTGCAGAATAATTTTTACGGTACGGCAGTCCATCTTCCAGAATGTTGTGTTCAGTGCATTATGATCGATAGGGCGGTAGACATGGCTTCCAAAGGATAAAGGATGCAGCCTATTGTGGTCTCCCAATATATACTTGACGGTACGTGGGAGCACAAGTCCGTACTGGCACTTGCCGTCTCAGAGTGGAGGCATCACCCAACCAACAATGAAAACAAAAGTTACCAGGTTTTACGAGGCCGAAATACGTCTCTAGCCTAGACCTCTAGATGTTGTGCGTTCGGTTCCAAAGCGTTGTTAGATTCGTTGAATTTATTTTAAGTTGATCTTGCTTAAAAATTTGTCTTTCAGGTTCACCGTGTGATGTGTATACAATTCCTAAAATGCAGTCTAAGATGATAAAAAAACATTTAATCTTCTTTCGGCAATGAAAATGCTAGCTACTAAGTAAAGAAAGTTAAGAATATTTCAACAAAGAGCACAAAGCACACGCTAAATGCACTGTCCTAAATCAAACCAAGCAGTCAAAATGCAAATGCACATGCATGCATTTATTTTCAGCCTTCTTAATGTATGAATCATGATAAGAAAGCTAATTGCAAGTCTGAATTATTTTCAAAGTGACAATACTCAACAAATTTATTTTCAAAATGAAGTGAAGGTAAGAGAGACACTTTGCGATTTCGAAAAAAAAAATTCTTTTCGACGCTTTAAAAACTAGTAATTCAAATCATATGCAATAGTAACTGTATAATCGACTATAAAGAACAATGGGATTGTCTTCTATGACTGAAAACGACAGCTACGACACTTTCAGATCAAGAAACGACAGTTCGACTATGCTACTTCTTTGCAAAAGAGAACTGAAAATGGCGCACAATACATAAAAATACTTCCAGTTCTTTGCACTATGGAGGTGGAATAATGTAAGGGAAGGGGGTTTTCACAGAGATACACTGACCACAGACAACAAAACTCTTGAATAGGACTGAAAACAGTGAGGAAAAACCAAAGTCTGAAGGTAAAGTTAACCTTCCCTGACCATCGCACCTCTCACACAGTGAATTCAGTATGCAGCGCACCTATGCACTCAGGAAGTGTGATGCATACAGGCTGCCTTGAAGGCAGGGTGCGATGGTACCAGTGCGAGACTTTAAATGAGTTTTTACTCACAATTTGCAATTCAGTTCAGGGATTTAGGCCGAGTAAGTGATGTACAATATATGTAAATCACAGGGTTGATCTAAGCAGGTTACTAGAGCCACGACTTAGGGCAATTAGACTGTTTGCAGATCGATTGTTTAATTCATAAAAAAAACCCAGAGATAGACTGAAGCAGCATTGATCTACTTTGAATTTGTATAACAAATGCAATTCGAAGGCTAGCTGGCTTGGCTTCAGGCTCCATCTGTAAGTTTATAAAAGAAACAAACATAAGCTAACAAACAATCTAGTCGCTCCCCAGTGGAGTCGCCATTTTGTTACTGGGAATAGTGTCCACGCGGATGCTGCTATTCCCACTAACACTCGTAGCTATCTTAGAGACAAACAAGTAAAGTCTACTTTTGCTTTCCTTTATGAAAATAGATAAGAGTGGAACAAAGGGGACCAACCTTAGTCTTGCGCTTAGTTCCCTTATTTGATTCCTCTCTTTCCTGATAGAGCTTTTCCACTTCTTCTTCATCTACCCAGCTTCAAAGAGCACTTGTGGAATCACAGCAGCATACTACTATTGAAGAACAAAGATCTATATTCATAAATAACACAGGACCAGATGTGTGTTAACCATACAAATGCATATATAATGAAACATACAAGACTATGGAAGAAAACTTGAATAGCTTTATTAAGATCAAAAGTAGCAAGACGATTACAACCATATGTTCTGACCCAGAATCATCCTCGAGCAAGAAAGCCCTTCTTCACTTCAAGTAAAGCTTAGATCACCCAACATTATGAATATACACCAGAAAACCAACAACACTTCTCTACAATACAAGATTCCAGCCTTTGGATCTCTGTGATGAGGGATCCATATATAGATGATTGTAGGAGGGTGAGTCATCTTCTGGGGTCTTGATTAGTGTCCTCTCTCTGATAGTTCCTGATTCCTTCTTGGAGAATGATGATCTCTTACTCATCCCTGGTCGAAAACAAAGAGGCAAGTGTCAGAGGGGAAGCTTCTGGAAGATTCCATGATCTTCCACCTCGCAATTTGTCCCTGCCATTTGTCCATTCTTGACCATCACACCCTATAGAGGAGCCATTCAAAATGCATCGCACCCTGTACACTAGGAAGGTGATATGCATCGCACCCTCTGCATTGGGTTTCCAGTATGGTCTAGTTTTGACCATTTCTGAGTAGTGTTTAGTGGAGAACTTCTGGGAGATGATGTAATCAGCTGACCTTGTTCCTTTAGGCAGTGAAGCAACACTTTTAGGGACTTAGGAGCCCTCAATTTATGGACATTTATGATTGGGGTTGAAGTGCCCAAAAATGTCTATAACGGCAGGAGAAAAAATAGAAGGGCGAAATTTGAATCTGCGTGGACCTCAGGAAGCTTAATGACGCCTGTGTTCATGATCCATTCCCAACACCGTTTACAGATAAACAGACTACTAGAATATACCTTATGAACTATGATGTTTGAAGTTACTTCAACCTCCTCCAAACAGCATAAGTATATTCTAACTACAATTGATTATTTTACAAAATCGGTGGAAGCTATTCCATTAAACGTAGTTAATACCCAAAACATGATGGATTTCATTGATCAATTTATAATACTAGGTTTGGCCTCCCATAAACTTTTTTGTTTGATAATGCATCTTACTTCTCTAGAAATGCTATGGTAGATTTTGTTTTGAAAAGAGTTTTAAACTTAAATACTCAGCTAACTATTTTCCGCAAGGTAACCATTTAGCTGAATCTACAAACAAGAACCTGATTAGAATTATCAAATAAAGTGTAGAGCAAAATCACAAGAACTAGCATAAAGAACTAGTATTTGCTCGTTGGGAAGATAGAATCACTCCGAAGGCTTCAATAGGTACTTCTCCATTTTTATTGGTTTATGGGAAAGAAGCAATTCTACCCACAAACATAGCAATACCATCTCTTACTTTAGTTCAGTTTATGGATGAAATCCCTTCTTCTTCTCTTCAACTTAGACATGGTAAAATCCTTAAATTAGAAGAGGAGGGGGAGAAAGCTAAAGCAACACATGCTCATCATCAATAGATAATTAAAGCTTCATTTGATACAACATCCACCAGCCCAAGAAATTTTGAAATTGGAGAAATTGTTTTGAAATGGGATAAGACACCTAAGGAAAAAGGTAAACATACCAAATTCCAAAGACTGTGGCTTGGTCCATTTCAAATCATAGAGAAATCAGGCCCATCCACCTTTTTGTTACAAGATTTGTCAGGTAGAAAAGACTCTTTACCTATAAATGGTCAAATTCTTAAAAAATACTTTTCTTAGAAGATAAACGTTAGTTTTAAAATTTTAAAGTTTTAGGAAAATAGAGATTGAATAGTATCTCTTTTGGCTGTTTAAAATTTTAAATTTCTGATAATTTACTTGATTTTTCTCGCTTCTATTAATAAGAAGAGTAGAAGGATAATTATAAATATGATATTTAAATAAACCTTATTTCTTTGGGAAAATTTTTGAATTTACTAAAGACATTTAGTTTCTGAAAAGGCTCTATATTTTATAAAGTATAAATGTTTTGTGCCAGTCAAGAAAAGAAGCAGTAACTTAGCAAGGATTCTTTGCAAAAAGGTATTACCAACTCTATAATTATCATCCATAACTCTTAAATGAGCCAATGATTTACCCCATCTAATAAAATTTTCTATTTTCACAATGTAATTAAAAATATTCAAAACTTAAAAGATAATAAGTTTCATCATGAGCTTGTTTATCATGATCACAGGAAAATAATTCAGACTGATATTACCAAAACTGCATATCATAACAGGGTAATATCTCTTGATCAAAAAAATAAAAAGGCAAGGGGTCTCATCACGAGCCGGCTTGTTCAGTGCGATTTACAACTAGTGAATGACATTGTTACCATCAGGTCACCAAGCCTGGACAATGGCTTTTAAGGATATTTAAAAAAAAAAGTACCATTAAAAAGAGACAAGTTCCAAGTAAAAGCAAGTTGAATAAAATTTTGATTAAATTTTGAAATTAGGAATCAATTTCAAATGGGACTATAAATCATTGTTGGTTAAAAGATAACCCTGTCGAGGCTACAAATGCCTACTGGAAGCAGAGGCTCTATCTATGATAAATGAGTAAAAATATATAAAACCAATTTTAAGAGAATACGTACTTTATCTTTATAAATCGAAGTATTGACTGATACAAACATTCATGTTTTATCACCTAAAGAGTCAAGTAAGAAAAGAAGTGAGATAGGTGAATACATTGTATTCCATAGAGACACTGTTTAATTTATGAATCATACAATTCTTATTTTTTTCGCAACTTTTCTTATTTTGAAAGTTTGAGAAATGTGAAAGAAACTAATTAGAGATAGTTGATTCTCCCAAGTGAATCGCCAATTGTTGTGCTATGAAACAAACCCCCCCGCCCCATTTTTATTATGTATAATACAAATAGGGACCCTTTTAAATTAAAATTTTCCCTCTTTGTGAATAAAATGCCAACTTTTAGAAAATTGTCACTTTTCAAAAACCCTTTCAGAAAATATTAAAGTCTTCATCGCAAATCGCAAATCGCATGATTCCTTAGTGACAAAGTTAATCATATTTAAAAAATATTGACATGCGACTTGCGATTGAACTTTGTATGCGACAACCCAATCGCATATCGCACATCGGAGGATATTACGTCAACAACTTAAATGTTACCTATTAAAACCCCGATGTTGCGATCTTGCGATTTTGCGATATCGCATATTGCAAATCGCAAGATCCATCAAACAAACTTTCATTCGTGCCATAGCTTAAAATATCTGATGCAACAAATTTGGCAGATGTTTAATAAGTGTTTTGATTCAAACATGAGTCAGGTCAGAATGAGTTAATACGGTTATCATCCCTATGCATGTAATTATGGTGTTTGTTATAGTTGATTAATGTTGAACTCATTCTCGAATATTTTCTCACAAAGTTCAGTAATTTCATCAAATCTTTTATTTTACGCAATAATTAATTGTTGTTGGTTTTAATAGGAACTCCACTTAAACGATGTCCATTCGAAAGGTGATGCAAAAGCATACCAAGCAGTCTATTGCAAAAACCGAAAGCATAGAGATGTCGTCTGTCTTTACAGATACACTATGCGCTACAGATGGAGGTTCTACTACATGGCCGACTATCTATACTACCCTAGAGAATGAAAATGTTGAAGTAACAAACATCCGGCCAACTGCTGATAGCACAAAACCATCAGGAGTGAAATTCAGAGATGCTGCGTGTTCTTTCCTTCACCTAATAGCAATAAGGGCTAGACTCTTGCCATACATAGATATGATAAGATGGATAGTAGAGAATACATAATTCGAAGATAGACTTATCAAGACAGTGAAAAATACAGTATTGGGTTCTTTCAGAGCTGAAGATTTACAACAAATGTACAAGCTACCCAATGCCCAAGACATCTACGACAAACAGTTTGTTGCAAAATTCGTAAAGGAAAACGAAGACCCATTTCAAATGATACAGGAACGGAGGAGAAGAGACAATAAATTCAAACAAGATAAAGTGCTTATATACCCCATTGCTTCTTTGGCCAATCCTTATAATTTTGTAGCCTCTATAATATGTAGATTGTATGGCCTCCCTGATAATTCTAAATTCTCGATCAATTGGGTTCCGTTAATTGAGGCTTGTGTTAATTCTCACATTATGAATTGGGCAACCATTTTGTCTGATAATTTGACCAAAGCGATCACTGAATATCGCCAAACCAGGGCTGCCTCCTTTAGAGTAGTTCCTCAATTATTCATGTCTGCATATATCTTCGATGTTGTTTGTTTCTGTACTCATTTTACAACAATGGGATGGAAATGGACTACCAATGATCCTACTCTTATCTTCCTAAGTTATAAGAAAATGTGGGAACAAGAATATATTCCACATTTTCACAAATTATGCCAGGGAGTTGTTCTTCCCTTACATCAGTTAGTTTTTAACAGAAGATGTCCGAGATTCACAAATGAAGCTAGCACAAACCTCCAATCAATCGGAAGGTATTTTCTTGAAGAATCCTTCTCTTATATCAAGATATTTGGTATACAAGCTTTCCCACATGTCCTCCCTATGTATGTATCAGATAAATTATTGGTAAGGGAAGTGGCATACCAAACAGTAGGAAATGGCCTTACAAAAACATTGAGGGAAATGAAGAAATCTTTATGGCCAAATTTTCTCCTTCAGTGTGGGTCATTTACCCTTCTTAACTATGGTCATGCATATAAAGAGTACCAAAAGATGCAGTCATTAAATCTCCCCGTTCTACCGGATAGGCCTTTTGATCCACAACATATTGCAAACAAATTCACCCTTTGAGTTAAGATCAGACCTGTAACTCATGCAGTTGATGCGTTTGAAGATTTACTAGAATATACCGAGGACTTTGAGTAGATTCTGAATGCAACCAAGACAAAGTTCGACCTAGAGAAGTTCAAAAGTTTCTAGGAGTTTACAGGATAGAGCTTATAATACCTCCCACAAGAGTTTTGGATTACTGATCATATAATTGAAACCGAGTCTCGAAAGAAGAATAAACCAAGCACGTCACGAGAGCCAGAAGTATAAACAGATGAATTGGAAAAGTTGTGGGATGCATTCAATGATAAACTACAAGATACCCTTAAAGTTTCATCAACACAATAAACCACAGGATTTCAGACCCTACCAGGGAAAATAGCAGTAGTGATCACTGAAGGTCCAAAAACAAGTTCCAAAGATACAAAGGTAATCCCTACAGATCCAACTACTGAAATTGTTTTGAATGTGACACATATCCCCCCTCTAGACGTCTTTTACAACCCTCTTCAGAAATTTGTTGTGAAAAGGAAAAGGAAGAGGAGGAGAATAGAAAATCCCTCAGAACATGAATTTATGGATGTCCTATGGAAGGACACACAAATAATTTCGACTGAACATTTGACTCGGCTATCTCAATTTGTCAGAGCCTATGCTACAACAACAATAGACAAAGCAACCAAAGTCTTTGTTTTGATTAAAGAAAAGGATGACCAGATCACATTATTACTGTGATAGATAGATGAAGAAAGGGCCAGTGTAAACTGTCAAGCAGAGGAACAACTGCATAAGCTACAACAGGATATGGAACTACTGAAGGTGAGTCATGTAAATGACTTGTCTACTAAAAACAAATAGATCTAGGAGTTAAACAGTGACCTAGCAAAGTATAAGGATATTCCTACTACATATGAATTTATTAATGAGGTTTTGACACTAAATACTTTATTGACAAAGCAAAAGTAGCTCTTCCTCCAACACATATCAAATACCATTCCACCTCTGAATATTAGTGAACAATTAACAAACATCATTATTGATCAAAGAATTGAGTTTAATGAACTCAATTCGAAGATCTCTAATTATATTGAATGGCAGGATTCAGATGAAGGGAAAAGGTTAAGTGTCCCGAAGATCAATGAAAGGCATAAGGATATTCTATTCACTGATTGGGACTCATAGGTGAAACATGCCGAACTAGCAGTAGCCAGAGCATCGAGTATTTCAAAAAGAATTGTCAAAACAATAAATCACATGTTGCACACCTCCAACCTCATAAAGGAGGGTGATCCAAAAACACTTCCTGATCTTAAAGCATTAGACGAGAATTGGAAGAATAAGAGTCAGCTACAGAAGGAAACAATTGAGGGGTTGTCAAAAATCGACTAGGAAGCAGTATGGCAACTTTTGGTCAAACCACACAGTCAGATCATGACCTTGAATTTATCCTTGGATTCAGTATAAAGAATGTTGCTACCTTTACATGATGCAATATTTGCAGGGCAGTTTGAGAAGACAATTTAGGATGCCACCACAAGTAAGGCCAATGTCTGATATTTGTGAGCTGAGAGGCAAAGCTGGCAGCAATGATTAATCAATGAAGACCTGAGTCATTTTTGAATAGTTTTATTTTTGGAAAGTTCGATACTAGGAACGAGGACGGTTGTTTGAAACCTCCTCATAGATATTTTGTATAAGTTATTTTTAGTTAATTAAGAATAGTATTTAAACCCTTCTCATGCATTTAGAGAAAGGTCCTGAATTTTATTAAGAACATTTACAAAGAATGCAAGTTTGTAGATGTCTTGATGGAATCATGGAACATGGTCTTTTCAATCAAATATATTTTTGTTGATCACTGTTGATGCACTGTTGTATTCTTTAGGATGATTATTGGTAGAAGATTGATTATGGCCTATTGTCACTAGTCAAATGAGTAGAACAGTACACATCTGGTACTATTAAGATGTTTGCTAAATCCTTGTTCTAGTATTAGTGATAAGTTTATCTTTCATGAATTATGTATGAAATATGTCATCTCTGTTTGAAGTATCAGTTACACTATTGTATGATAACAGAATAGAGAATGCTCTGTTTTATATATGATCATTAGAATATGCGATGTGTTTTTCATAATTCTTTTGATTAACTATTTTATGAAAGGAATCATCTTACAATATATTAACTCTATATAGTCTGTGATTGATTTATATCATCATAGATTACATAGACATCTTTTTATATCGCATAAAACCAACAATACCCTGGGTTAGATTAAAATAGATTTACTTCAAAGTTTTTCATCTTAAAATAAAGTTGTGTTAATTTCTAGTCATTCTTTTGCAAATCATTAGGAAAATTCCACAAATCATATAAACCCAAAACACTGGGAAACTGGTCCCATCATATCCGGTTAGAACCACTATCTCAAATGGAAAAGGAGCTGCTCTAAGGTCCGGACCAGGTGGTTATCCCCCTTTGTTGTTACCACAAATTTCTGAGGCCTCAACAGTATGGTAAGGGTAGTGAAGACATCTGTGCAACGAGAAACATGTATGAGAAAAATACTCAAAAAAATGCTAAAAATCCAGTCACATAAAAAAGAAGCAAAACATATAAATACATAGCACATGCCTAGCGTAATATTAGGGATAATACCTTTTCAGATAGAGCCCATTTTGGGGCTCTACGAGCAAGACTCCTGCACAGTCCTGAAGTTCATAGGCCCCTTTTGAGAGGGCCTTGGTGATGACATATGGATCGATCCATAAGGGTTGAAGTGTTCCTGCGCCCAAGAGGTCGTGTTTTCTATCATAGAGTAAAACAAGATCGCCTTCTTGGTAAGAACGAGGCTTGACCTTTTTGTCATACTGGGCTTTGACCCAACACTTGTGGGCTTTGAATGTCAATTCAACATCTCAACAGATTTCATCTAGTTGATTGAGATGTGAGTGCTCTTCTTTGGCAGTGGTGCCAGGAAAGAGTTCAACAACAGGTTTTAGGGAAGGAATCTGGCACTCGATAGGTAGTATCGCTTCCAGGCCATAAGTGAGTTGAAATGGTGTAAATCCTATAGTGGTTTTGACTGAAGTTTGATATGCCCACAACGCAGGATATAACATGCGGTGCCAGTGGGTTTAGTGATTACCTACTAACTTGCGGCTCATGGTTTTTAAGACGCCATTAACGACTTCTACTTGGCCATTAGCCTAGAGGTAATAGGAGGACGATTGGTCCTGATGAAAACCAAGCAACGATGTTAAGTCAGACGTCATGTAATTCTGAAAATGAGACCCATGGTTTGTAACGATCGTGCGGGGCACACCGAAACAATATATTACCTGATTAAACAGGAATAACGTCGCGATTTCTCGATCGGCCCAAAAAGTGGGAATGGATTTGGCCCATTTTGTAAAGTAGTCCACAACGAAAATAATATAGTTATGTCCATCAAAGGAAATGGGGTTACATTTGACGAAGTCGATACCCCATTTGGAAAAGGGGCCTACGGATATAACTGAGTGCAGTAGGGCCGGGGGAGCGCACATTCTCTTTGTAAAAATTTGACAAGGGTGGCAATATTGGATTGCATTGATACAATCTTTGAACAAGGTTGGCTGGTAGTAGCATGCACACAAAATTTCCTGGGCAGTAGACATGCCAGAAAGATGACTGCGACATGGCCCAGCATGGTAGTCATTTAAAACGTGTTCTTCCTCTTCACAAGTGAGGCAACATCAAAGAACTGTATCAGCGCCACGACAATATAAAGTATCATTCAACACTAAATAGTGCTAAGCTTGTTGGCAGATGTGATGATGGTCACCTAACGATAGGTCGGCGTGGAATCATTGCACTTGGAGGTAGAGAAGAATGTCACCATACTTGTTAGAAAATTATATATTATAAAACAATGGAACACATAAAATATTGTAGAAACAAAGAAAACACATAAAACAAAAGAGACACAGATATGCATGGTTCACCCAATTTCGGCTACATCTATGGAGAAACAGCCAGTCCTACCTTTTATATTATCCAGCAAAATGAAGAAATACAACCTACAGCAGATCTGCAGTAATTCCCTCTTCTCTCTCACACAATCTCCTCTCTCTTTCTCTCTTAGAATAGAGATCTACATGGATGCAATACAATTACCTCATATATAGTGAGGGGTTGTCTTCTAGGGAAAAAACCCTAAATTAGGCATAACTTCTATCGTCAGATCTCCGCCTAATGAATGACCTAGATTGACTACAAAATTACAACATTTTACAAGGCAATTTTACATCTATTTTTAGCTTCGAGGGGGCTCCAAATGATCGTTGTTTCCCCCCTTGGACCCCCCTGGTGGCGTACGTTTTACGAGAAGTGTTACCACCTCATTATGAAATGGGGTCGAATGTGGCAATACCTCTAAATAAGGAAGATAATCAGGCTCCACACCCAACAATCTCCCACTCGGAGATTGATTATAGCAACTCCACCACAGCTTCATTTGCTGGGAAATGACTTCACTTTGGACCTTGTTGTTTCTCATCTTCATCATCATACTTCAAGACCAATTGAAACTTAACAGAATCTTAGTTTCTCCTTGATTACAACTTGTGTTAACATATCTGCAGGATTCTGGCTAGTGTGTATCTTTTCCAGCTTCAACTGTCCATCTTCCAACACTGACCATATGAAATGGTACTTGAGCTGTATATGTTTAGTCTTGGAATGAAATGCAGAGTTATTTGCAAGATGTATGGCACTCTAGCTGTCACTGTATAACCTTCCCAACTCCCGCTTCTTACCCAATTCATCCAGAAACCTTTGTAACCAAATCATTTCTTTACTAGCCTCTATAGCAGCAACATACTCAACTTTTGTTGAGAGTGCAACAACACTTTGCACTTTTGAAACCCAACTGATAGTTATTCCACATACAGTAAACACATACCATATGGTGCTCCTCATGTTATCTCTATCACCCGCCATATATGCATCAACATATCTCTATAGAGCAATGTTTGAACCACCAAAGCATAATGCTTGATTTGTGGTACCTCTCAAATACCTGAGAATCCACTTCACCGCCATCTAATGTTCTTTTCTTGGATTTTTCATGTACCTGCTTACAACTCCCATTTCATGTGTAATATGAGGCCTTGTGTAAACCATTGCATACATTAAGCTTCCAACTGCTGATGCAAATGGAACTTTAGACATATAAGCCATTTCTACTTGAGCCTTGGGAGACACATCCTTAGTTTGAAATGGCTAGCCAAAGGTATACTAATTGGTTTTGCATTCTGCATATTAAATTTTTTCAACACATTTTCTATATACTCACTCTAAAACAATGTTAATTTTCAATTCTTCCTATCTCTAGTTATTCTCATACCAAGGATTTGTTTTGCAGGACCCAAATCCTTCATTGCAGATGAGTTTGCCAATTTTCTTTTGAGCACATTTATTTCCTGCATGTTACAACCTCCAACAAGCATGTCATCTACATATTAGATTGCCTTTTGAGATAAACACAATGATCAGAGTGACATCTAGTATAACCTTGTTCAGACATAAACTTGTCAAATTTTAGATACAACTACCTTGGAGCCTATTTTAATCCATACAATCTCTTCTTCAACCTTCACACTAGTTTCTCCTTCCCTTTTATCTCATATCCTTGTGGCTGCTACATATATATCTCTTCCTCCAAATCCCCATGGAGAAAGGTTTTCTTTACATCTAACTGCTCAATATGCAAATCTTCAGTTGCTACTAGACTGAAAATAGTTCTTATTGAATTCATTTTAACAACATGAGAAAATATCTCATCAAAGTCTATACCCTTTTCCTGTGCAAACCCCTTCACCACAAGTCTATATTTATACATTTTTCTACCTCCATCTTCTTCCTTCAACCTATAAACCCATTTATTCTACAATGTTGTTTTACGTGAAGGCAACCTGACTAAGTCCCAAGTCTGGTTATGTGCTAAGGATTCCATCTCTACTTTCATGACTTTCTCCCACTTCTTCCTGGTTTCTACCTGCACTGCTTCTTTATAACATTCTGGTTCACCAAAATCAGTTAACAGTACATAATATAATGAAGGACAGTATCATTCAGGGGGTCTACTTATCTTGGTAGATCTTCTAACACCACTTTTAGGTGTTTGAGGTGCTTTTTGTTGTTGTGGTTGTTGTTGTTGTTTTGGCCGTTGATCATTATAATTTTTAGGCACCTTCACTTTTTCTGTGATGTCATCAACAACTGTGTATTCTTCGTTTTATTTTTTTTGTTTATTTTCCTACATATTATCCTTATACAAAACTTTCTCATTGAATATGACATCTCTGCTCCTAATTATTTTTTGTTTTTCATAATCATAAAAGCAATAACCAAAATCATTAACACCATATCCAATAAAGGTACATTTCTTTGATTTTGCCTCAAGATTTGTTCTATTTTCTTTATTAATGTGGACAAAGGCTTCACAACCAAAAGTATTTAAAAATGAGTAGTTTACCTTTTTACCTGTCCATGCCTCCTCTAGAATACCACCATCCAACGAACTTGAAGGCCCTTTGTTTATTAGATAAACAACAGTATCTACAACATCTGCACAAAATTGTAAAGACAATCCTGCATGCAATCTCATGCACCTTGCATGCTCCATGATTGTCTGTTCATCCTTTCTGACACACCATTTTCGTGTGGTGTTCCTGGAACTGTCTTCTCTCTTCGAATTCCATTCTCTGAACAGTACCTACCAAACTCTTTTCTGCAATATTCACC
The DNA here is from genome assembly GCA_000404065.3 of Pinus taeda. Classification (NCBI taxonomy): domain Eukaryota; kingdom Viridiplantae; phylum Streptophyta; class Pinopsida; order Pinales; family Pinaceae; genus Pinus; species Pinus taeda. Next base: position 91,816 of record APFE030676390.1, on the reverse strand, counting down.
TCCATTGTCTGATCTGAGACACTTCAACCTTTTTGCTGTCTCATTTTCAACCAAAGCTTTCCATTTCTTGAAAGTATCAAATACATCACATTTATTTCGAATACAATAAATCCAAGTTTTTATAGTTGCATCATCAATAAAAGTAACATAATAATGAGATCCATTGAGAGATGATACCTGAGTAGGTCCCCATACATCTACATGCACAAGCTCTAATTTTTTCTCTTCTTTTCTTTCCTAACTTCGAGGAATCTGACTCTCTTTTGTTTTTCGTAAACACAATTTTCACAGAATTTTAAATCAACATGCTTCAAACCTAGCAACAAATTTCTTGAGTGAAGAATTTGCATCCCCTTCTCACTCATGTGCTCGAGCATATGATGCCACAATGTTATAACTTCTCCTGTAGAGGTTAAAAAATTAACAGAATTAGAAATACCATTGCATAAATACAAGGTACCAATGTTTTCTCCTTTTGCTATTTCCAGGGCTCCTTGATGCGGGAGCAACCAGCAACTAAGTGAGCAAACTGGACCAAAGGATCAGAATAGAGAAAAGCTTGTTTTAAAGCAGAAAAGCGAATTTAAAGTGGATAATTTAAAGCAGATAAGATGGATAAAGCCATGCATGCTTTTGGAGAGCTTTCATTGTAGAAAAACTAGGAGAAAATCTTATCAATTCTTCCTAATGCATCTTACATAAATGTAATGTGATAGGGTGTGAGATATATCTTATTTGTGAGTAAAATAGTGAGTGAGCAAGATGTAGTCGATTGTGAGCTGGGTTTTAAGGCTGAAATGCCTTAGCCTGGAATGTAATTTTTCTGTATATATATATATATATATATATATATATATATATATATGAAACGTTGTTCTAGTATTGTGTACGCCTACGCCTGTGTGTATGTATAGTTAGTTAAATCTTGTGTTCAAGCTTGTTGATCCAAATATCATGTATCTGTTATATGTAAATGTTGTTAAGACAGCATGCAGCACGGAGGAAAGATTCTGATGATGATGGAGAGTGAATGCTCTACCAGCGAAGAAATCACGAAGGAAACAGGCTCCAGGATCTTGTTTTTTTAAAGAAATTGGATTTTGGGCAACCCCAAATTCCCTTTTTCATCAGGTGGTATCAGAGCAGTAAGATTTCTGCGGAAAGAGGTACAGTTGAGTTAAAGATGAAGAGTTTATGGTCTTGCTATTGTGCAGATGGCGGCAGCGGAAGGTGAGAAGATTTGCAGCAACCTAGAGAAGGATGCCAAAAGACCGAGTACGGGAGGGTTTGGTGAGGTATCGTGTAATAGAGGAGGCTGTTACTGTAGAGGTTGGTTGCAACTCACAGAGTTCTAGTGAAAGAATGCAGTGGATAAAATTGATATTATGAAGACCAAGAGAAGCATATGACCAGGAGGTCATAAATTTTTGTGCCTCGGGAGTCTGATGCGAGAGCAACCAGCAACTAAGTGAGCAAACTGGACCAGAGGATCAGAATAGAGAAAAGCTTGTTTTAAAGCAGAAAAGCGAATTTAAAGCGGATAATTTAAATCAGATAAGATGGATAAAGCCATGCATGCTTTTGGAGAGCTTTCATTGTAGAAAAACTAGGAGAAAATCTTATCAATTCTTGCTAATGCATCTTATATAAATGTAATGTGATAGGGTGTGAGATATATCTTATTTGTGAGTAAAATAGTGAGTGAGCAAGATGTAGTCGATTTGGTGAGCTGGGTTTTTAGGCTGAAATGCCTTAGCCTGGAATGTAATTTTGTTCTGTATTAATATTATATATTATATTTATATATTATATTATATATTATATATATATATATATTAATATATATATATATATATATATAATATATATATGAAACGTGTTCTAGTATTGGGTACGCCTACGCCTGTGTTTTGGTATAATTAAGTTAAATCTTGTGTTCAAGCTTGTTGATCCAAATATCATGTATCTGTTATATGTAAATGTTTTTTAAAGACAGCATGCAGCGCGGAGGAAGACTCTGATGATGATGGAGAGATGAATGCTCTACCAGCGAAGAAATCACGAAGGAAACGGGCTCCAGGATCTTGTTTTTTTAAAGAAATTGGGATTTTGGGCAACCCCCAAATTCCCATTTTCATCACTCCTTTAGTGACTTTCCAGGTTTTATCTGTAAAAGTAGTCAGAAGGCCTTCACCTCCCAACTTCCCTGCTAAAATTAGATTTTTTTTCAAAACTGGAACATGCCTTACCTCCTTCAATAGCCATTTATTTTCATTCTGTTGTTTTATGAAAACTCTACAGATTCCAATGATTTTAAAGGGTTTAACATCACCCAATCGAACCTGTCCAAAATATCCTTGAACATAATCATGAAAATGTTTCCTATCAAGTGTGGCATGGAATGAGGCCCCTGAATCTACCACCCAAGCATCAATAATATTTTCTAATGAAAGAATCAAAGCATCTTGCAACACATCACCTGTCACATTCGCTTCATCACTGTCTTCTTGTTGTGCATCTCCTTCTTTTCCCTTCTGAGACATGCAGTCTTTCTTCAGGTGTCCTTTTTTTCCACATTTCCAGCACACTATCCCCGATCTAGACTTGGATATGCCTTTCCTTGACTTACTGTGATATCCTAGGATCTTTACTCTTTCCATTTTTCTTCCCCTAGTCTTTGCAGTCAAAGCATTACCTAATGTCTCACGGGAGCTTTTCTATCGCATTTCCTCGCTAAGGATTGCACCGACAACATCATCAAACTTTAAAGTACTAAATAGAGAGACAAAGTTACTAATGGCCATAACTAAACCATTCCAACTTTCTGGCAATAAGCACAGAAATAAAAGAGCCCTAACTTCATCATCAAAAGTTACCACTACAGAACTTAATTGACTAGTAATTGTATTAAATCCATTTAAATGATCAGCAATAGATCCACTTTCTGACATCTTCATATTAAATAAACGCTTCATAAGAAATACCTTATTTGAGGCCGAGCGTTTTTCATATAATTTGGCCAATGCTGACATTAAACCCTCTGTTGTCGTTCCCTTTGAAATATTAAAGGCTACCGATGCCGCTAGGCACAACCGTATTGTTCCAAGTACCTTTCTATTGAGTTTATCCCATTTTGTGTCTGTCATACTCGTCGGATTATTTGTCTTTTTGCTTAATGGTAGGTACAAATCTTTTTGATACAGATAATCTTCCATCTGCATCTTCCATAGTTGGTAGTTTTGGCCATTAAAATTTTCAACCCTAAACCTACCATATTCCGCCATTGCTCCCACTCAAACCAGGACCCCTTCTCTCCTATGAGTTTATCAGCAAAATATACCTTCATCTTTGATACCACTTGTTAGAAAATTATACATTACAGAGCAATGGAACACATAAAATATTGCAAAAACACATAAAACACATAAAACAAGAGAGACATAGATATACGTGGTTCACCTAATTGGGGCTACATCCACAGAAAAACAGCCAATCCTTCCTTTTATATTATCCAACAAAATGAAGAGATACAACCTACAGCATATCCGTTGTTATTCCCTCTTCTCTCTCACACAATCTCCTCTCTCTTTCTCGCTATGAATACATATCTACATAGACACAATACAATTCCCTCATATATAGCGAGGGGTTGCGTTCTAGGGATAAAACCCCTAAATTGGACATGACTTCTACCGTCAGATCTCCACCTAATGAAAAACCCATATTGACTATGAAATTACAACATTTTACAAGGAAATTTTACATCTATTTTTAGCTTTGGGGGCGTTGACCCCGATCCCGTACCGGGGGGGGGGGATCCAAATAATTGTCGTTGCCCCCTGGAACCCCCTAGTGTCGTACATTTTATGGGTGGTGTTGCCGGCACATTATGAAATGGGGTCCAATGCGGCAATACATTTGAATAAGGAAGATAATTAGGTTCCACACCCAACAATACTAAGGGTCAGTTGAGTCAATCAGATAGGCAGATTCATCCAGGAGAGGATCGTGAAATATCTCATTTCGATTGAAAATGGGAATATCTGACAATATTTCTACGAAGACTAAGGATTTTTTCGCCTTGGCAATGGTGGAAACCAAATCAAATTGTTGGAGGATAACTATCCATTTGGAATATATTCCTATAATGACTTGATGAGACAAAATGTGTCTCATGGGATTCTCCAAAGCAATGACGGTAGTCTATCACAGTAGTACATAGTGTCAGAAATGATTGACAACAAAGAAAACCACCAAGGATAACTTTTCCACCTGTGAATATCTGAGTTTGGGCCCAACCAAGCATTTCGAGATATAATAGATCACATGCTCACTAAGATCATCATGAATTTGGACCAACACCTTTCCAATAGAGGATGGCAAGCCTGCCAAATAGAGGAGAGAGTTGTGTGCATAGTTGTGAGCACTAAGTAGTGGGGATGATATAAGTGCCTGTTTCAAGGCATCAAATGACCGTTGGGCTTAATCATTCCACAAGTATGGTACTCCCTTCTTTAGTAGGTGCATAAAGCCTTTCATCATCTTAGCATAGTTTATGGTGAATCGTCATAAGAAGTTTGCTTTCCCTTGCAAAAGTTGGAGCTGCAAAATGGATTGTGGTTCGGGCAAATGAGTAATTGCCTTTACCTTATTGGGATAACCCTAATCCTATGTTTGGAGACAATGAAAGCAAGTAATCATCCAGACTCAACAAAGAAAACACATTTGTGTGGATTCAGACATATGTTATAGAACCTGCACCTAAGAAAAATTGCTCATAAATGAACTAGGTGCTGAGTTCGCTTCTTGGAGTGGGCTGGGAGGTCATCCAAGTAAGCTTGACCAATATGTCTGATATCATGGAATGCATAGTCCATGGCCCATTGAAATATTTCTCCAGCATTCCTAAAAACCGAATGGGAGTTTTCTATATGCAAATATTCCCTAAGGGAAAGTGAAGGCGGTTTTGTGCTGGTCCACAAGTTTTATGGTGATATGATTATAGCTTGAGAAACCATCCATAAATTAGAAGGATTCGCAAGCAGCACAATCGTCGATTATATGGTCTATGAACAATGTCGGATAATTATCTTTTGGATGCGTAGTGTTCAAATCCCAGTAGTTGACATAGACGCGGATGGTACCTTGTTTTTTATCTACAGGAACCAGATTGGAAACCCATTCTGTTAAGGGAATAGGGTAAACAAAACCAACATGTAACAATTTTTCCACCTCAGCCTTGATGGCTACAGTTTTGAGGGGGTGGATTGGTTGAAGTCTTTGGTGGGCAAGCTTGGCATTGTCATAAACCTTTATCTCATGCTTGACAATAGTTGTAGCTATGTCGGGCATTTCCCCATAAGAGAAATACATCACGGAATTCCTTGAAAAGGCAAGTGAAGCTTGCAATTTCCTCAAGAATGCAATCAACTCCAATCTGTATGTTTCCCACAACACCTCTCTTGACTAAAATATAGATGAGTAATGTCTTTGAAATATTTCCCATGTTCCCTTTCGAATCCAAAGTTTGGATGGTCATATAACTCAAGGAAACGATCTCAGGTGTTTCAAAGGACAGGATTTGCTTGGGCATCTTGTCCGAATCAGATATTGAAATGCGATGGTGAGAGTTTTCCCAAGGTCTCTCCTCTAAACACATGATATCTCAAATCACTTCATTCGAAGGTAGGACTTAATTGAGGAGATTGTTAGAGGGAGAATTTATGGGAGAGGAGGTGGTACTATTGGTCTTGACCAAAGTGACCAGAGAATCAGATGCTAATTGAATGGCTTGATAGGCTAATTCGGTTGGTGACCCTAACATTTGTTCTGCATAAGAGTCAATGTCTGAAGGGGCTGGGAGGATCCAAGGATTGGTAGGTTCATGAGGAATAGATGAGACCATAGAAACCATCTATGGAACTACAGGCCGTGGGAGACGAAACTAACCCATCAGGGAAGAACCCTTCAAAAGACCGGTACCGATACTGACATAAGAGTCAGGTATACCACCCACTAAAGGTACAAAGCTGCTAGGTAACGGGGAGTAATCTGGGGTGCAAAAGGACAGTTGTTCCACTGTGACTATCCTTCCATCCAATGGAAATAGGATGATACAAAAGATAGTAGACATAATGGCAGTCATGGCATAAGTCCAACTGCGACCCAACAGTACATTATAGTCGAGTTTTTGATCCACGACTTCGATATCCACTATTACCATTTTCCCACTCAAAGTGATGGGATAGCTAGGAAGGTAACCTTTTGGGATGAAAGTATGGCCATCAAAATATTTAAGGGAATTCAATGGTGGTGAGAGGGTTGGAGAACACAAGGCAAGCCAACATGAAGCCGACATGATGCAGGTCGAAGCACCTTCGTCAATGACAGTTCTATGTACACCTCGTCCTTTCGAAAAAAATTTCACCTGAAATGCAAGCTGGTGTGAAAGGGGAGACTTATGTTTTTCCATGTCGAATATTGCTAGCATGGAATCTTGAGGGTCGACCCCACCAATTTCTAAAAGTAGAGCTTTCCTTTGTGTTGGACAAGTTTGCAATACTTCGAGCGTCGACATAACTAATTGTGCTAGCGCCAAATCTTCTACAATATTGTAATTTTGGGAAGCACATGCATATGTATTATGTGTTGGATGACGAAGTGCCCCTTTTGGGGGGCGAATCACAAGATCAGCAACTGGCTGTTCGATATGAAGATTATTGGGCGGTGGTGGGTTTGGACTCGAGGAAGCTTCCTCAGCATTAGAAACTAGAGCTCCATAAGTTTTGGCTCTCGTTTGAAGATCGACCATTTCAACGGTGTAAATGGTGGATGGTCCTTCACCAACTGAAGGATGATGTGAATCATTGCTGCCCCCTTGCGGGGGTTGAGGCTAGTTCGTAATAAGATGTTGTTATTGTTGAGCAAGGAAAGGGTTATTTAAGACTGTGGGGGTCCAGCCAGTGTCCTTTTGAGCAAGGAAATCTATGCATTCTTGGAGGCACAAACAACGATGTGTCATATGGTCTTTCGTACATATCTTACAAGGGAACTTGACAACTTTGTCATTTCCATTGTCAAGTGGCACAACAACTTTCTGCTTTGGGTAGGATTGCTTGGCCAATTGCTCTTCAGAAAGAGCGGTCTTTTTCTTATTCTACTTATTCTTAATGTCAGGTTTTTGTGTAGACTACACAGATTTTATCGTGGTAATAGGAAGAGAAGTCAATTGGGTAGCAGAGTCAACTAGCAACTGGGAAATGTGTCAGCTAAGTTGATTTACAGCAGCCCTGAAGGTAGCGCCGATAATACCATCAGTGTGCGCAACAGGTTGATGAGTAGCGGGAACATTGGATGTTTTTGGGGCATTGGGAATGATGTTGTATAATGTTCCAAACTATTAATAAATCAAATCTAAGTGTTGGGCACAAGGAATGGATTGGTCTTCCGTGACTGCACCACCTAAGGCAACGTCCTTAGCGATTTGGGGGAGAAGAGATTTGCAGAACCAATCCGCTAATAGATAATATGGGAGGGGTGCTTTGACTAGCCTCTGCCTATGTCTCCATTCATGGATGTGATCGTAGATGTGGGTGGAGGTGTCCTGGCATAAAGTAGTAAGGAGTTCCATCCCAGTTTCATATCAGATTGGTAGCTAAAAGTGATTTAAAAATTCCATCGCTGAAGTGCCAAAGGTATTCACTGCCGCACGTCATAACTCAATGTACCACTTGGATGCATTGTCAATAAGGGCACGGGGGAAGAGCCAAAGTTGGATACTATCATCCACCATGGAGTTAGAGACATGCCATAAATGATAGGTGGTGATGTATGTACCTGGATCCTCCCCTTGTTTCCCCTTAAACTTTGAGTGGGAATTTTGTGTAGGATTGGAGGCCAAAGTAAGTTGTGAAAGATGGGGTCATTGGTTTGTTTGTTCAAATTGGGGATGTCAAGCATTACCAAGAAAGGTAAAGTATTTGATGCCCCCGATTCAGACCGAGGTGATGTCAAATGACTTGAGGGTCCTTGTCATCCTCCCATCATATTGTTCCCAACATTATACATAGGATTTGTGGAATAATATTTTCCTTAGGGAACAGTCGTATATTTTGGTTGTCCATAGGGGTTGTTAGGTAAGGGAATATAAGTGCCCCTGGGATAAGGAGTGCCCCCTTGAATCATTTGAGGTTGAGAATGGGGTGCCCATATGGATTGAGCGAGACCTTCTTGAGGGATCCTGCTGGCCACATAATTAGCTGTCGGCCCTTGATTGACATATGGAGGATTCATGTCAATCAATGGTTGTCCAGTTTGTCTTGTAAACAAAGGGGGAACTATAATGTTCCCGGAAGATATATGCATATTGGGAATGGTGCCCCTAGGCATTTGAATTTGGGGATTGGAACTAAACAAAGGATTCTAACGAAAAGGGTTGTTGAAGGGACCCGTGCTATCCGCGCTATATGGAGCGCTATAAGGAGCACTATATAGAGTGCTTGCCAAAGGTCCAGGAGTTGAAACAAAAGGGGTGGAAACTGGTATGTACTGGGTTCCGCTCATGTTGGGTGTAACAATTATGCCCGGACCTAGCACAGCTGGGATAACAGGGTTTTCCATCAGCAGTGTGGTACTGACTATTGATTGGGGAAGTGAGGGTGGACCAAAACTGTCCACAAAAGCCCATGATCCATTAGTCGTCAATGGGATGGTGGGTATAGGTTAAGCGGAAGACATAAGAGGTACAGGTGCAACTTGAATCAATAGTGGTTCCAATGGATGATCAGAGGATTATAAGGAGGGATGAAACCTTCAGTAAAAGAAATATTCCAGTAAACTTGAGTCGTGTGATGTATAGACTAATTCAATGTTAGATCTTGAAGATTGATTACCCAAGGATGGGTAATCTGACTCACTGGGGCTCATCGGATCCTCCACAGTTAGTGGAGGAAGACCTTGTAACCATCTAGATTGACGATGAGGTCCGTATGTAGCCACAGTGACTGATAAGTTTTATCAAAAGATTTTACAGTGATATTTGTTATAGTCCCAGTGATAACAAACTAGCACCTAAGAAATAAAAAATACTCTAAATAAGTAAATAAACAAGCAGAGGGTATGACCCTGTCTGATAATCACCATTTGTTGGATATGAAACCCAATATCACAATGGATAAAAGATAGAATTGGCCAAATGTACAGTTACAATTACTCTTGAGCTTCACCCGAACCTTAGATTAAGGGGCCATGTACTCTCGTGAAGACGAGTACCCTCCCAAAAACCAAGGTAGAATATGTTCCTCTGTTTAGGTACCAAGGCAACCAGCCCCAGTCACCTTGTGTTTGTCCTTAAAAATTATAGACACTTTGGTTACCTCAAGTCACAAACACTACCAGGGGGAACATGGTCGTAGAGAGTACGTTGTGTGGGCAGGATACCTGAGTTCTCGACTCAGTTCCAATATCCCCGAAGGGATCCTAGATACAAATATTACCCAAAGGAGATGTAATCGAAGGCCGGCTACCTTCATTTACAGTGCAATATTGTCTCTCATTTAGCTCATCTTTGGCTGGAGTGGTCCTGGATAATACGAGTGCAGAAGGATTTCCCTTGTTAATGACACTAGTCTTGATGTATGATCTTGGGAAATTAACTCACAACTGCCTAACCTAAGATCCTAGCCTAGACTAATATGTGTGTTTACTCATAAAGGAGTTTTTGATTGTTTTTATTACGATGTAAATTTTAAATGTACTTTTTTAATGTCTTCGGTGAGGGTGTTGATGTATGGAGTTATGTGGGACTCTAACACAAACCATGTAAAAAAATTATTTAAATTTCATTTCGATGAATGAGTTTCTTCTACAGTGAAAGGGTCATTTATACATCAATATATACCATGCATCGAGTATAGTAAAACACAAGCACAACCAACAGAAATACAACGCTCTCGAACAACTTTTAAAATGAAATAAATGCAGGATCTAACCAGCTAAGTAGAACAAACAGTAAAAAAAATTGTTGTCTCTTTTTTATGAAAAACTTAAGCAGTAATGCTATTTTCCTAAAAAGAAAATATTGTTCAGGAAACAGACAGCTAATCAAACATGCACAACTATAGATCCCTGATCAGCCTATAAGAAACTTTCCCAACCCATGAGTTCATAGAACTGGTTGTTTATCCAGACTTGGCTGGCTAACACCCTTCAACATAGGGCACAAAGAGTTAGTTGCTTCACTAACTCTCTGTTTGCAAAAATGCTTTATAAAGCACTGGTTTCACTGGTGGGGTGCGTTAGTGTGGAATAGGCTCTAAAACAAGCTTGTTGGGATCAGATCAATGGCTAAGCATTGTGAGAAGGTTGGTGTATAGTCCTGAGTGGTCAGAAAGGTGATCAAGAAGTACACGAGGGCCTGGAAGAAAGAAAGATATAGGAACTTTCTGGGAGAAAACCAGGAACTAACTGTAGTCCCCAGTGGATTCACCAATTCTAATGTGGGTATTAATGCATAGGTGATTGTGGTGGAGATACCCTCAAGGATATTCACGAGATCCTTGGTAGACAGTCAGATTAGCTGTAGCTGGCCTAAAGATACATGCACATATCTGTATTAGTGAAATGATAATTAAAGTAAGAAGGAAGATTGTTACCTCAGTTCTTAGTGTGGTGTTGGTAGAGAATGCAAAGCAGCAGAGTGGAAGACCCATCAGCTAGCTCCTAGATCAATACCTGCACATAAACAAGACGATGCGTAGTATCACAACATATAATTTTGACAATCAATATAAGAATACATAGGGATATTTAACTACATATATCTATGCTACTCATAATCATTAGTGTTACACTAAAATTTGTCACCATGACTATCTGCAGTTAATATGGCGCCATCAATAGTCATATTATCCTCCTTGTCAAGCATGATACCTCTGCTCTCCATTTCAAACTTCAAGAAAGAGAGAAAGTCAATAAAAATCATGTTTATCTCTGGGTACGTAGGTTCTCTCTACCTTGCCTGCGTGTACACATCCCAAGCTCATTGTACCTGCGTACTTGTACGCTCTGTAAGTAAAGGGATGGGTGCGTACTCCTGTAAAGGTCAAAAGGCGTGAGTTTCATCTTAAAAAAGTTACTTGTGGTCACTTCTAGAGCTTTCTAGAAGAGTGTTTGACGTGTATTGAGCGCCTCCAGATGGTTCATGCATCCCTATGATAGAGGAACTTATCCCATCAAGAGAGGAGCTACCCCATCCAAAAGAGGGAGTATCCCATTGATGTTGGAACTGAATAACTTCCTCTAGAACACTATAAATACAGGCCTTGGGCCAGAGGACGGGAGGTTGAAAGCTGAACATTCCAAAGGGTAGATGCTGCTGGAATTAGGACTTCCTTGTAGAGGCTTGTGAGGAGAGATTACCATCCTTTCTTGTTTCATTTGGAAGTGGGTGAGCTTGTCAAAGTAGAGGAAAACTCTTGCTGGACCCTGGGAGGAACTTGCACAACACCAAGGCTCAGGTTGTAATGGTTTCTTTTGTTTCCTTAATACAAATAAGTCCATTCTTCTCAATGATTTGTTGTTAATGAATTGTTTCATATACTCCTTGGTCTATATGTTGAATATGTTTTGTTTTATGGATATTCAGGTGTTATGTTATCGTTTGATTGTTAGTGCATGCAGGTTTCGAAGTGAAGGAGGAGCTCATCTGGATCGACGAGGCTATACTACTACAACAACGTTGGACTTCAGGTAGGATCGAAAAACACTTGGTTTCTCGTATGATAATGCATGTTTAGAGAAGGATTTCTCTTAATTGTCTTGTTTGTCACTAGAAAGTCTTAGGCTTCTAGGGAGGTTAGTTTTGTCTGCAAAAATAACTCTTTCCGCATGACAAATTGGCGACTCCGCTGGGGAATCCATTGATGTGATTGACTTTTCCTTTGAGTGATACTTTGATCTGAAAAGAGTCATTTCTTTTTTGGTTTTTGATTGTTTGACTGTGTCTTTGGGTGGGCTAGCTTAGAGTTAAGTTAGAATTTAGTTTTTCTTAATATTTCAGTAGTATGCACCCTCTGAGTTAGACACAGTGCGTACCTGTACGCACTATCTCTTTGTACACATAGCGTGGACGCACTTGGTCAAACAGGTTGCCTGCGTAGCCTGTCAAAATTGAGAAAATTTCCATTTTATCCATTTTTTCCCTTTAGATTTTGTTTTCATTAGTCTTTACTGCCCAGATCCACTGGTTATCTGTCAAAAATGTTCACCTGAACTTGTTTCATTAGTATCAAGAGTTTTAGTGAAATTCATTGAAGTTTTAGCCTTAGGGTTTGATTTTTGCATTGGTCCTCTAGTGACTTTGACTTTAGAAGTTGTGGAACATTAGATCTCTCTGGTTTTGTCAGTCTTCTTAGGAGTCGGACCTGTCATAAAATCTACTTGTGTGAGCAACCTACCTTTGTGTTGTCTCTTTGCGAAATTTCAAAATAGCTTGTTGATTGAAGTTGTGAATTTCATTCTTAAGAAAAGAACAAAAAGAGTTTGATTTTTTGTTTTGATTAGTTTATGATTATGCATGAACTAGTCCTTGGT
>APFE030676390.1:39375-62908 GCA_000404065.3 Pinus taeda | reverse complement strand
AAACACTTGGTTTCTCATATGATAATGCATGTTTAGAGAAGGATTTCTCTTAATTGTCTTGTTTGTCACTAGAAAGTCTTAGGCTTCTAGGGAGGTTAGTTTTGTCCGCAAAAATAACTCTTTCCGCATGAAAATTAGCGTTGCATAAACATGTAAATAAGTCATAATACCAATGCCATGGAGTGGACAACACAACTTCAGGTCTATATTACTGATACGAAAGAGTGATTACAACCATTCGTTACATCAAGCTTCCCTTACTCCTCCATCTCCTGTCTCTCTCTTTATTCTTAACCTCTTGATGAGCCAATGTCTAATACAAGCTTTGATAGTCAATAGGCAATCCTTTCAATACTTTCAACCTCTTTCACAATGGCCCTAGCCTCAAATATATAGCACAAGAGGATAAGCCTTGCCAATTCTTACATGATTTCTTTTGGGAAAAATTTGAGATGTTTCCATGCTTTATCGCTCTTTCCCTATTTGTAGACTCCGTTAGGAATAAAAATTCTTCAAACAGGTTGAATCTGGATGTTTCCCTGCTTTATGGGTTGACATATGAGTGAACATATGGATATAATTCAATCAACCCACTCCTTTGACCTCTAGATATTCACTAAAGTGTACTAACGCACCCCCTAAGGCAACACAGAGAGGTACCCTAGGGACTAACGCACCTAATGCATAGCTAGGAAGCTTTATAAAGCACCTTGCTGGTTCCTAGAGAACACTAGCTTGGAAAATAGGCCTATGAACTTGGTCAATATTTCAATCATCTTTCCTTTCTCCTCTGATTTGACGAGGAGGTCATTTTCCTATGTAACACCCCCTTACATGCGTTGACGAGTGCGAAGAAAAACTTTCAGTCGGGAGGAAAGAAACATAAATCCTTTGATGCACTAAAAGAGAATACCAACACCACACCAGTTTTGGCCTTACCTGACCTCCAACAATATTTTGAGATCAAGACTGATGCTAGCAGATACGCCATGGGAGAAGTATTGATGCAGTAGGGGAAACATGTATGTTACCATTTGGAGACATTCCCTCGAGTTGTTGTGAACTATCCCTCATACGACAAGGAGTTGTATCCCTTGGTTCAAAGTGTGAAGAAGTTGAAACATTATTTGATTGGCAAGGAGACCATCATTCACATAGATCACCAACCCTTGCAGTACCTTTAGTCGCAGACCAAGCTTCAACAAGCACGTCATTTCAAATGGATGGGATTACTCTAATAGTTTAACTTGGTAATAAAACACAAGGGAACAAGTAAAAAAGTGAAGGATATGCTTTCTCACCCTCCTATTTCTACATCTATAGTTTTGCAAAATTCCTCTTTATATTTTGAAACTTATGTTGAACAATATGTTGATGATGATGAATTTAATGAGATTTATGCAAAGCTTACTCATGGATTGCAGGTGGATAATTACCATTTATAGAGGAATTTATTGTATCACCTTGGAAAACTTTGTATCCCCACCAATGAATGAATGCATGTAATGAGAGAGGCACATACCTCTCTTATGTTATGTCATTTTGGTGTAGGAAAAACTTTGTGTCATTTGTAGAGGTTGTGTTATTGGCCTCACATGAAAAATATTGTGAATTGATATGTAAAGGGATGTGTGTTATGTTCAGTTAGCAAGCCCACTAATAGAAAATCAGGGCTCTACACACCATTTCCCTGTTCCAAATCGTCCATGGGAAATTTTGTCAATGGATTTTGTAGATGGTTTGCCTTTGTGTAGGAGAGTTCATGACTATTTTTATGTCGTTGTGGAGCTTTCTTTGAATGAGAAACAGAGAGGTGAGACTGTGAGAGAAAATAGAGGATATTACAGTGGATTTGATGTAGATTGTGTCTCTTCATTTTGCTGGATAATAGAAAGGAAGGACTGGCTGTTCGGAGTGGACGTAGCCCAAACTGGGTGAACCACGTATATCTGTGTCTCTCTTGTTTTATACATTTTCTGTGTTTATATTTCTGTAATATTTTATGTGTTCCATTGCTCTATAATATATAATTTTCTAACAAAGATGCCCCCCCATATGTTTGTGCTATTTTTTCTAAATGGTGCAAGCAAATTATAGCCATGATATCATGTATTCTAGGTTGTACCACAGATGAATTTGTTGATGAGCTCATCCTGGCCTTCATGTCCATTTTCACCCCAGCAAAGCCTCCTGCTACTTTGTATGATTATGCCTATTTCATAGTTGAAATGATGCATGAACAATTTACAAGAATTCACAATGAAAGAGTATTCAAATACTCATCTGTACTTTACCATATGTTTTTGTATTATCAATCACATAGATTTCCCTTGACCCTCCAGAAGTTGGATACCAAAGGCCAGCCAAGGTTTGTCATATTTTGGACACCATTATTCCACAGGTATTCATCACCGTACACCTACACATACTTCAATGATTCTTTTGTCCATCCAATCATGACGATGCTGACAGGAAGCCCTCCACCCAAAATAAGCCAAGAAATCAAAAGATTCCTCCAATTGTCTAAGCAATGTAAAGTGGGAGATTAGTACCTTTACCAAAATCACACTGAAATAAGAATATATGGTTGTCAGCTTGCCCCATACAAACTGCCCAAATACCTCCCCATGAGGTTATTTGCTCTAGAATATTATAGGCAGATAATGAACTCTGACAATGTCAACTTTGTCTCAGCCAAGCAAAGGACTCAATTCAAGGTCAAAAATCCATTAGGCCCTTTCATTTTCAATTCTAGAGAAGAAGTGGACGAAGCAGATCAAATTCTGCAATAAATGAAGTTTCAGAGCAGTTTCATGTGGAGGTATGACCCTCAAGGTTTTATAATCAAACTAAGACGAAAGGTCAAATTGGGACCTTACATTCATCACCCCATACCATAAATGGAAAGATATGCCAATCAATTTGAATGGATGGAAAACACTCTCATAGATAGGGATAGTACAAAGGTAGATGTTGAGAATACCTTAATTGATCTACAGAAATAGCTTGATGAAACCTCATTCCTGCAGGTACCAGAGGAAGAGGGAACTATGACTACTCTTCCTGTTTTATAGACTCCTTGGAATGAGGAAAAGAATCCCAAAAGGAATAGAGAGGAAGCCTCTAGCTCAGGTATGGACACCTCTAATGGACAGTATGAAGCTAGTCAAAGCAAAAGGCCTAGGCTCAATCATGTTTTAGAGTAGGAAGACATAGAAGGCTCAGTAGAAATATTGATGTTGAGTTAGATATGAGCAAAGGCACAACTCCTTCTGGAGGAACACATGAGCCATCTACATCACAAACTCAAATGTTGGAAAGGCATCTCAGTGTAGAATTATCCTCATTTAATAGGCTTGCTTTTAAAGATAGAGACATTAAGGACAGGTTCAAGGAAATGAAAATGAGAAACGAGAAATTGAAGGCACAATCCTATGCATATTGTCTCAAACTTACACCCACCAATCAAACTAGGTTGATGTCAGCTTTTGACATCAAGGAAGGAAAGATGCAGATGTCCTTCATAAAGCCAACTATACAACAACCAACAACATCAACAGATTTCAAGAAAATAGACTTTGAAGTATTAGCAAGGGATATTCATGCCATTGAGCAAATTGAATTTCATAAATAGGCTGGAGAAATCATTTACTCCACCCTTAAAGGAAAAGCCATAGCTGTCCATTAGTTGCATAATTCACTCAATAACATCTCAACCCAGTATCAGTTGGAAAATGCCTCCTCATAGGCCAAAGACACCAGAATCAAGTCTTTAGAAGACTTGATAATTGAATTGGGACATGATCCCAAATACATCAAGGCCACTAACCAGCTAATCAAAAAGAAGAATAATGACATTGCAGCACTCAAGACGCCATTGAACATACCTCAACTATAGCATCTCCAAACATGGGAAGTCTTGGAAAATCAAACAAGGCATGAAGAGTTGATGGACTTAGTCCTCAAACTAAATGATCAGTTGATGGAGACAGAAAATGAATTGGACAACTTAGTCCAATCAAATTAAATTGATCTTGGCACTACCTCAGTAAATGTCATCCCAGCAGTTACCATGGTTGTTCCTTCCACATTGGCAGCCTCATTGGCTCCCACAGTTCCAATGGCCAGAACACAGCCAGTTTCTACAACATCTACATTAGCAACAGGTACATCAGGTGAAGAAGAAGCAAGATTGGTTAAAGCTATGGAAGAAATGTCCATACAGGCAATAGAGATGAATAAGCTCAAAGAGAAAATGACAAGCTTAGAAACTGATTACAAGCTTGCCAAAATCATGCACAAAGAAGAAGTGAAAAAGGCCACTAGGATGTGTGAGAGATTGAAAGCCATGGAAAGGGACCTAACACTAAAAGAACCCCTTGGGTAGGCTAAGGAACTACCATGGACCAATATCATTGACTCTGTCAATGATATTTGGCCATCAATTCAGGTAATTTTTGAGCAAGTAGATTTGGTAAAGATGGCTACAGAAGCCATCCAAAGAGTAAAGGAAGAATTAGGAGAAATGCCAGAAGAGGCTACCAGAATTATCCAATTCCTTAATAGTAGGAATAGGTATGGGCTTTAGGAATTAGAAATAGAGGATAGAACAAAGACAATTTTGGAGGTTAGAAAGGTCCTCTCCAAGAGTAACTTGATGCAAAACTTAGAGGATAAATGCTAGAATATGCAGATAACCAATGACAGGTTTATGGCCAAGTTCCAAATTTTGAGAAAGAAGGGATTACCCAATCCCTTAGTGATAAATGAAAATCTCATGACATAGGAGGATTATAACAGGAAAATTAGAGAGGTAGCAAAGGATCAGGTGAACACATAATCAATAAAGGCATTGCTAACAGGCAAAGTGCTCTACCAAACATTTGAAAACTTGTTTTACCTCCAGCATGAGGTAAAACACTTGTTTATCAATAGGCCTACTTTTCCCAAATACACAGAGGCAGATGAAATATATAAGAGGATGCTAAAAATCCAATTACCTGATGCAGAAACATGGGAAAAATTAACTAATTTACTATAGAAATATGCAAAAAAAAAGTTAATGTGCAGTAAAAGTAAAACAACATGGTAAAAGGATGAAGACAGATTAGCAGAGTCAAAGTGTATCAGATAAAAGGCTAAATTAAAAGAAGCAACCAGTGTGAAAGATCAAACAACAAAGCGGCATAAAGGGATAAAAATCAAAGAATAATAGCCAGCACAACCAAAATAAAAGGGACAGCATGAAGCAGTGCAATAGCCATCTCTATCTTCTTGCAAGAAGATATTTTTATTTCCTAGATTAATTCTCAAATGAATTTGAGATATTTTATAATAAACTTTTGTATAAATACTTCAAAATTCGAAGTATGTAGGGTGGATTCTATTAGACATTTCTTTAGAATTTTTGATCAAGAAGACCCAAAAGGTTATTGTATCAGTTGATGAGACAACAAGCTAGATTGATTAATAAAGATCAGACTTTTCCAAGGATTCATGTGTTGAGCGAATTTTAGACAAGTATTTTCATGTGTTATTGTCATTTTTCTCAAAGTTATTTATAATCTTATATGTGTTTCAATCTAAATGTTATAACTGGAATAATATTTCAAAACTTGTTTAAATCACACTCTATCTTAATAGTTAAGCATTTGAATGTTTTCTTCTGATATTTAAATTAAAGAATTCTTAATTTCTCTTTGGTTGAGATTGATTTCATGAATAATCCAGGTTAAAGGATTCTTAAATGCCTTTTGATTTCGATTATCCCTTCCTTCCTCATTCATTATCCGGGTCTGAGAACCCTTAACTACTCTCTCACCTCGAGTGAAACCCTTTCACCCCTCTGTCTCAAACATCTGAAATACACTCTGCTATCTTGCCCTTGGAACATCCCCTTTAGTGATTTAATCTAGTTTTGCTTCCTTGTTAGTTGAATCCATAGCCCAATGGTCTAAAAGACATCAATTTATCCATTTGTCTAAGCAGATCCCACCACCCATTCTCAAACAAAATAAAACACCCCTTGAACAATCATAGTAGCCTAAAATCATCTTAACTAAAACAAAGTTAAATTTTAAAGAGAGATCCCTCTCTAAGCATCAGGAAGGCTAGGTCCTGATCTCCAAAAGTGGATACTGGTTACCTTTGATTTTTCCTTCTTATTACTTCAAAGGAATTATCAGAGTGATAACACTTTTGATAATGTGCAGGAGTCTTGGGATATGGAATTTGAGCTTGTAAGAAAGCCATTTTCATCTTTCCCTTCTCAAGGTCAAAGACTCAAAGAAGTATAGATTGAGAACTTGAAGAGTGTTTCTAGAATTGAGTATAAGTGTTTAACTTCAATTCCTTATTCTTCTTCTTAATTTCACTGAAAACATGGAAGATATCATCTTCTTTGTCCTTCTAACTGGTTCCACTGGTCTGAATCACCTACTATTCTTGAGAAGTAGTGGAATGAGTGGGGGACTGTGTAGACTGTCCACCAGACTATGTAAAAATAAAATTCTCCCCAAGTCCATCAAATTTTGTTTTCTATGGCTCATTTGTTGCACTAACCTTCATAGAGATCCTAGGTCTCTTATTTCTATGCACAATTCTAAAGCCCTAGCTTGATGCTTCAGTTGTAGGGGATGACTCTTCTTCCCTTCCTCGCTTGGCTTTCTTTTCTTGTGCAAGTGGAGTTTGTACATTTGAGGTAGAGACTGCCTATTCTTCTACTTCTTGAAGGTTGTTCTCCTTCCATTCTAACTGATTTTTGTACTGCTCTATTTCAGGCCTGGTTGTATGGTGGTATGCAGTAAATTTATTTTCAACCCTGAGTTTTGAAATTACTCCCATTGGGTCATAAGACCAAGTGAAGTTGAGACCAAACTTCATTTACTTCAATAACTTGTCTGCTTCTTCTCCTGCTACTCTAGTGTTGCAGATGAAAGGACCAACCTGATCCTTTAGCTTGAATTGCGATTTCTTCTTTGTAGCTACAAAATGTACTTCATCTACCTTTGACCTCTGCCTAATATATTCCAATGCAAAGATTCTGATAGGGAGGAACTAAGGAAGTTTGTAGGGTGAAAGCTTACAACCATAAACTTTGATTTCTATATGGTTTTGGTAAAGATACCAATCTCCTGTGGTGGCTTGATCAACTAGCTGCAATACTTTCACAATTTCCTCACTGATTCTTGGTATTGGAGTGCTACTCATAAGATTAATAGTTGGATGAAAAAAAAATTCTATGAATTGTTTATATGTAAATTCTTCCTTCTCCTCCATTCCCATAGAAGTCCAAAATATCACCGATTGTTGGTTGCCTTCTTCATCTAGCTTCTGTAAGGTGAATGGAAACTTCTCTCCCTAAAAATATATAAAAATATATACAAGTACTGAAGCATACTTGAATACTTCTTCAGTATTAAACTGGACAAATTGTTCATGGATGGCTTCAGCTAGAAATTGGCTAAATTTATAGAGAACAATACGTTTGGAATCAGCAAAAAAGAAACCTAGGATGGCTTCATTAACATGTTGATTAGAATTATAACCAAGAAAATAAGAAAGAATAGTGGTAATTTGCTTGGTTTTTTCTGGGAGCATGGATGAATCATAAGGAGGGTATATTTTAGGCAGAGGGTTATCTACAGCAAGGAAAACTTCAAGAGTTTGAGATATTTTAGTAAAATATAGCTTTTGATAGGCTTCTATTAGGCTTTCATGAGAAAAAGGATGGGTTGGTGCAATAGTTGGGGCTTGTAACATCTGTTCAATACAATGAGCATTGATAAAACAGAGGATTTCTCCTATAGGTGAAATGATAGCTCTTTGACTGGGGTCATAGGATTCATGGCATTTCCTAACAAATTTAGGTGCTCTGTGTATCTGTGGGAAAATGTAGTGAGGAAGGTGGGAGTCCCAATGTCCTATTTCATCTGTCTAATCAACCAACTAGTCTTCCGTCCAAGGGTAGATTTCATATAAATCAAATTGAGAGGAAGACTCAATGATTTTATAGTCTCTATCGACCAGGGGAGTATGATGGAAGTCAACTTGTGGATGAATGAGGGGATTTGGAATTTCTGCAGTTTCCTTTCCCTTAGGAGGCATTTTGTTAGGTGAATTGCACACTGAACTGGACGGAAATAGGAAGAACTAGTCTGAAACACACTAATAACATAAAAATAGTATAACTGAAAGTGGATTAGGTGGACTTGGATGTCGTCTTGGTTTTGGACAAAATTGAAAATTCCATTGGACTGTGCATCTATCGTTTAGGCTGCAAGCATGAAATATCCAATGATGAATTAAGTTTCATAAATCTACTGTGTAATGATTTTCATGAAGGAAGATGGCTTACATTGAATAAAATGGAGCGGGGTTGTTTGATGAATGGCTAAATCCTCATTATTTAATCAACGAGACTGTTAAAACGGATATATGGAGGATAAATTCGCGGGAGTGGCAAATTAAATGAATAACAGATAGGTCGCAGCTGATTGGATAGAGGAAGTGACTCGGAGCATGTTGGGTGTAGTATAGGGTCTATAAATGTACCATCATTTAATTTTTCAATCCGGAGAGTTCGTGAACTTTGAGTCGCAGCACTAGAAATGCCAGAGAGAGTCCCTGGTAACCTGCAAAACAAATTCTAGTCTATCTTGTTATTAATCTCGAAAATAAAAGTAATCCTGCACTAGTGCGAGAAACACTAATCCAAACAATTAAAATCATGTGGGAAAGTAAAAGTAATCAATGCGAAAGGAAATTATAATTGCATGTAAATAGAAGGGAAATCAGAACTGGAAATCAAGCAGTGCCGACACAATAACGAAAAGACTGGAAATGCTAGAATAAATTCAAAAGCATTTCCAACTATTCTGCTTGCACTAATTCTGCCTGTACTAATTCTTCTTGCACTAATTCTGTGTAACAATCTGCTTGCACTAATTATGTGTAAGAACAATCCAGAAGTTAAAGGAAACCATAATATTAATTAAGCATTTATCGATTCAAACATAGTGTAGTTTCCTTATTTGTAAATATCGGCTCAGCAAATGTAAAAATCACAACTTTAGATATAAATTTATAGATCTGGATTAATTTATAGAATTCGAGTTAGAGCTGATAAAGGCAGAGCCGATCTTGTGGATTCTGGAAGGTCATGATGTTTGTTTAAAATATTTCAGGTGCAAGTATAATTAATAACGCAGCAAATGAAATAGAAACAATTTGCAGCAACTCAAATTAACCTTAAAACTGAGAATAATGGTTTGCAACAAATTGAATTAATTCTTGGAAATAAAACATCTGTAGCAAGTTAGATAACATCAATCGAACGCAGAAAGAGACTGTAAAGAAATCAAATTCACATAGCAAACAAACAAAAATTGAAATGCTATTTAAAAAATGAGAGCGATGTCGAGCTGGTCTGGCGGCCAACCCAGCCAGCTCACCCTCGCTTAACCTATTTCACACAGTAATTAGATTCATTAAGGTGTAATGGATAAATAGATAAAGCATAAATAAAAATTGCTTCAATTAATTAAAAAACAATCTTTTACATAATGCAAACATCGGCTAATCCAAACAAGTAGGAGAAGCATTCCACACTGAAATCCATGTGCTGCTACATTGGAACAACTTCTCCTCCCTTCTACGCTATCCCTGTCTGTGCGTGCTTCTGCCCTCTACTTAATTGATTGACTAAATTGATTAGCTAGGCTTGGAGCCATAGCTCTTCTTTTATAACCGTTTTACATTCCAAACTTGGCATAAAACAAGACAATCCTTTGCAAACATCATTGGGATTGAATCCCAACTAATTATCATTAATATAATATTAGTACAACTATTTCCCAATTGAAATAATGGAGATCTACAATGAATTTCCCAAATCTGGGCATTTTCTAGAATTCTGGAAAAGTTGGTATTTTTAACAAACTCCCTAAAAAGCCCCCTTCATATCTCTTTAACCATTATGCATTTTGGAAAACGGCCTAAGGATTCCTCAATTTACTATGCTGGGAGAAAAACCCATGTTTCAGAATTATGAGATTCACTATGATCGATGTGGAAATCAAGGTGTAAATAGGAAGTCTGGAAACTGCTACAAATTCAGGGTTGTAGCATTATTTATTCTCTAAATATAAATCTGTATGACCTGGGTGTGTCTTGGCTTATGTGAAAGTGTTCAAATGACATTTTGATCATAAACCTCTTTCAGGTTCTCCCAAAAATGTGTCAATGTATGAAAGCCCCAAATTGGTGGAGGCACGTTGTAAAACTTGCACTGGTGTTGGCACGCTAACTGCACTGGTGCAGGCACGCTATCAGAACTGAATTGGTGCAATAATTTGTTGCACCGTGCAGGCAAGTAAGTGTAAAATATGATCAAATCAAATTTGACCTGCAACATACAAACCTTTATTAAACTTCCATTAATGGTATTTTAATCCCGTTAAAACAAAAGACATAACAAATACTTGCAACAATAATAATTTCATCAAACAGTAGCATGAGAGATTTTGAGTGAAAAATGAAACAAAACTAAGGCCCAACATCCCCCCATGCTGACCATCTTGAATGTCCTCATGCAAGAAAATCTGGTACTGTTACTCCTTTGCAAAAAACAAAATTAGAAACATGTATAAACATTCATAATGATGTTCCTACAATTCTACATGATTACATTTCTTGCACTTGAAAGATTGCTCTTAAAAGTAGAGTGTTTGCTAGACTCTTTATTTACTTAAACTGATTTCAAGGAAACCTAAAACGAAAACTACCATGGAAAAACTAAATTGCAAGGATGGTGTTATTACTTGAGAAAAATAGACAACTTTTAAAATTTTCAAAAATAGTATCTTGGAGGCATGCGTGATCAAAAGTTTCACTTTAACATCCTCATTATAAACATGAGTGACATGATTTAAAAGATATGGTGTTACAGGTAGACATAGTAATACCTTCCCATAATGATTATTTTACCATTATCCATGTTTAGTTAAAGCTTCTCTTGTCTAGGCACAGTGAATTACCTGCACTAAGGGTCCCCACGTCCATAAAAATCATTCCAAAAAGATAGAATTCCAAGGTATAACAATAGAAGGATTTTAAAGCCATTCCCAAAGAGATTGATTCATGGAAAGAAAAATAAACCAAGTAAATTATAGTGTAGAGTTAACTTTAATACCACAAGCATGGCTCTGCTGCCAGCAGGCATCCATAGCCTCGACAGGGATACCTTTTGACCTTACGAAATGCTCGTGTCCCACCTATTAGATATAGATTCAGAGTTATTTATGAGAATTTACTTTTTCTCTTTTTATAAGTTAATTGAAGGATGTTGTCCTGGCTTGGTAACCAGCTAGTGATAATGCTATTCACAAGAACTAACAAGAATGAACAAGCCGGCTTGCGATGAGACCTCTTGTCTTTCAGTTTTTCAACTGAAATCCATTACCCTGGCTTGGTGACCAACGTGGTAATTTCATTCCCTGTAGGACCCGTGATCACAGTGGGTTGGCTCGCGATGAGACCTCCTATCCCTCAATTAATTCATTTATGTTTTTAGAACAAAGCTCTGATTATGATTAACCTTAGATAGGTTACTTAACAGGTGGGGAAGCAAGTCTACTCCTTAAGAGTGTAGGATGGTGTGAAAAGATTTTAATTACTACTCTCTACAGGTTGGTTATGCTACATGCTACCCTCAGAATTTTATTAAAAAAATATATCAGATAATGACAAAAAATATTCCTTGAGTTTATCATGTTAGGGTTCTTTATGAAATCTTATTATATTTTTGTAGGCGTGGTCCACCGTAGGAGGTTTTTCACTGGTCTCTTCGAAGAGGAATTTGAAAAGATTTTTTGGAAGATAGTTTGTTAGAATAAGAAAAAGTATTACACGTAACTTAAAAAAAATCCTTGAATAACATGTTGATCAACAATCAAGTCACTTTAAAATATGAGGTATTAAGTGTAAATTACTTTTTACAAGTTTTACTATGAGAATGTATAATAATAAAAATTTCAAAAGTTGTTATTTTTTGGAATCACAAGTTCAAGAGTGTTGTTATTCATCTTTATTCATTACCCTACCCTATTTTTAAAGAGAGAAATATCACATTTAAGTGTAGGCGTACTTCTAGTGAAGCCATGTGCGTAACAAAATGCTGATTATACTCACACTTAGTTTTAAAGAATAAACTTCAATACATACCAAAGCATGAGAAACTAGTTTCTTTAATTGACATGGTACCAAGATTTTTTGAATGATAAAGAAATAAGATGGGTTGATGGCTTCTCGAAACCAGGGTTCAATGGAATCCACGTATTTATGATTCTCCAACTAATGCAAGTCTTCCACACTTTGATAGTCATTCTCCTGTAAGCACAAAAAGTCTGGTGAAAGACAAAAGATAAATCCCTCAAGTTTAGGCTCAAATATTTAATTTTCAGATTCACAAGAAAGGTTGAGAGAGATTCTAGGGCTTTGAGTTTCAAGAACATTTTCAGAACAAGTTCCAATGAAAGATTGGTCCTCGGGTGGTATTTGAATTATATCTTCCCGAGGTAAATGTTCTGCGATAATGGGGAAGTTTCCAAATTCATTCCCTTTCCCAATATGGAAAGTGTAACATCTTGTTCCATATGGGAATCAACAGAAAGAATAGGAGGTTCAAACTATTGTGCAACTTGATGGTTTGGATTAGGGTTTTGGTTAAGGCTTGGACTAAGGTTTGGATTGGGATTATGGTTAGGGTATGGATGGGAGCATGGACTAGGGTTAGGGTATGGATGAGGGTATGGATTAAGGTTAGGATATCGATGAGGGTATGGACTAGGGGTTAAGATAAGGTTGCACATGCAGCTGGGAACATGGAGGAGGATAACATAATGGTGTATTGGAAAGAAATTGTGATTGTTGTTAGTGCTCATATGATTGAATTTGCATGGGAGTTTTCCCTAGAGAAAAATATCCAAAAAATTCTTGAGGCCATGGAGATATTTGGCTCGAGAATGAGGGCCAAGGAGAGGGGCATTGTGGCCATAAGGTGGGGTATGGAATCAAAGGAGAATTATAAGTTTTCCATGGAACTGTAGGGTTGTATATGTGTTTAGAAACCTATTGGGGGCAATAAATATTATTCCAAGTCTTAAATGATAATGAGTTTTGAGTTATACCTGGCGATTGATTTATTTCCTTACTTGATTCCTTAAATACTTGTTGAAACCCCTATAGTGATGGAAAATAATTTGTTGAATGATCCTCCTTGCACTGCTTCCATTCTTCCTACAAATCATCCAATTGTAAATTTAGACAAGATTTTGTAGCTCCTATTTTCGTAGTTGATTCCAAAAATTGAGAAGAAGGTTCTTGAGAATTCTTACCAATCTTGGAGATTCCTCCTGAATAACTAATGCACAATTTACAAACATCATCATATGGTAAGTGAGAAACATCACCTGCTCCTATAAGATTTAAAGGTTCTAAAAATTCATCTTTGATTCCTTTGAGTAGGAGTGGTTTCAAGGTCTCTTTTACCAAATTATTATGTTTTGATTTTTGGAGGTTGTATCTAAATCGCTCCACATAATCCTCCAAAATTTCATTTTCCCCTTGTGTTATTCCAAAAAAATATTACCAGCCTCGCAATAGTTTTGATATTTCTCCAAGAATACATTCTTCATGTCTTCCCATGTTTGAATGCAATTCCTACCAAGGCTCATGAAGCATCAGAGAGCTGCTCCTTTAAGAGTAACAGGAAACACTTGCAACCTTTGAGAATTAGTACAATAACCATATCCTCTACAAAGTAATTCAAACTCAAATAAGAATGCTTCTGGGTCTTCATTTTCTAAACCATGAAATTTTGGTACTGCAGATGGGGGAATATTATGCATTTCAACCACTCCTAGATCTTTGATAGGAAATTTAAAAGTAACAATGTTTTCCATTTCTTACCAAACTAAAACAGATTCTCCATGTACTACTTTGAGACTCCTTATTTCAATTTTTCTTCCAACTAATCAGTAAAATAGGTGCATTGAATGATTGATGTTAGCCTCAAACTTTTCATTGAAAAATGCCTCAAAATATCATTTTTCTATCTTCAACAAGACCACTGGTACATTTTTGAGCACATGAATAGTGTATATATATGTGTGTGTGTGTGTGTGTGTAGGGTGGGTAGGGTGTTTTTACAACATTAAATAAAATGAGAAAACTTAAAGAAAAAATGCAGGAAAGAAATAAATTCAAAGAACATAAAAATGCAAGAGAAACTAGATGAAGGAATAGAAACCAAATGCAACAAGTCACCAAGGTCAATCCCCTAAGCGCCTCCCCAAAAACAACGCCAAAATGTTGGGTGCAGTATGGGGTCTATATGTTGTACCTCTCAGATAGTAGTAGGTCAGCTACCAATGCCAGAGCATCTAAAATAATTGTTTTGGGGTTTTTGGTTTTAGTTTCGGAAGACCAATTAATGAAGACAGATGTAGAATTGAAATACTTAATCCGTTGGATAATATTAATATCTCAGCAAAGGGCTGCTAGAAAGATTTACACAGTGACATAGATCAAGTAGTGGTGAGAAGAAGACAGAAAATAATATGATTATCACAGTTTCCAAACTGTAAAACAAA
The DNA here is from genome assembly GCA_000404065.3 of Pinus taeda. NCBI lineage: Eukaryota > Viridiplantae > Streptophyta > Pinopsida > Pinales > Pinaceae > Pinus > Pinus taeda. The sequence continues at coordinate 48,257 of APFE030676390.1, read as the reverse complement.
ACAATCATAAATATGAAAACCTTTTAAACTACGTTCCAAAGATTCAAGGCAGTATACTTAAGCTTACAAAAGATACTGATGATTTATTGATTAGAGGGGATTAGCTAAAAAAACAGTTCATTAATCCATTCTCTTAATATATGATCACTTCAAGAGTTTATATGAATAAATTCAGACACAATTATTCCTACCTAGATATCTCTATAAGTCATAAGCATATGAAGAAAAACATAATGATAGATAACTGGAAAAACTTATAGGACAACACAAACTATGTAAAACCAAATTCAAAATCCTCTGCTTTGTATTAAGGTTCCAAAAAGACTAAGTACATCAACTGTCTAGAAAAGCTTCCTTCAAAGGTGCAACCAATTTCAAAGTAGAATGAACAGTCACGACTTAACAAGCAATGAACAATGAACCTTGAACCATTAACAACTCGAGAAAAGAATTATTTATACAATAATGAAACTAAGAAAATATCCTAAGACTGATTAAGATTTATTCTAGGAAAGGAAAGATCTTCATGCAAGAAGATAGGGGCAGTTATTGAACTACTTCTTGCTATCCCTTTACCCTTTAAGCTGCTTGATTGTTTGTATCCTTTATGCTGGTTGATTGTTTGTATCCTTTATGATGGTTGATTGTTGATTGATATTTTACCCTTTAAGATGCTTGATTGTTTGTATCCTTTATGCTGGTTGATTCCTTCATTTGATATTTCATCTTATACTCTTTAAACTCTGTGAATATCCTTTGACCATGCTGAGTAGCCTTTACTATGTTCTTTTTTACCTTTAATGTGCATTTCAGGTTTTTACTGTGTTTTTCAACAGTAAATTATTTTAGATTTTATGTTACAGGGTAAAGTGATTTGATGTGATCTTCGTATTTGTCTTCTAACTGTATGCAGGCCTTTTTTTTTGTAAGCCTTGAACAAGAGTTTTTACCTGCAAAACACGGAAATTGCTAAGAAAAATATAGATGACAAAGAAGGTCGTCAATGGCTTTATTGAGCTCGAAAGGATATTGGAAGGAGTCCAGAGCGTATCGAAAGGTAAAACAACAATTTTATTGGTCACAGAGGTTTATGGAGGATTCACTGTGTATGCTGTAACATGCATTTTGTTGTTTGTTTGATTCATTGTTTCATTCAAAATCACTTGAAAAATATTTTGAAAAAAAATATAACGCAAGTCTATCAGAAATCAAAATATAAAAGAAATGAGGAAAATATCAGGTTTTACAAAGGGAAGCAAGTGTTAAACATTAACATTGGACCCGAAATATATGCATTATGATTTACAATCCTCGGCGGGTCCGTGTTATCGCATAATTCTTAATATATATGCATGTGGCTATGCCGATTGCAATATGGGTGGGCCAGATGCGAAACGATATATATTATGTTTTATAGTTACAGTGGGTTCGTCATATCGCACATCATGATATATATATAATATATATATATATATAAATATATATATATATATATATATATATGGAAAGTGCCAATTGCGATAAGCGATTGGGTTCCAGACTCGATAGTTTATACGCCATATTCTATAAGTCAGCACCTCTGCCTTATCACAATTTTGATTGATATACATATATATTTGTTGTTTACAGAATCTTCGGCGAAATCACATAAGTATTCTTTTGTCGACGCGTTTCGAACCAACCAGTGTGGTTCATCGTCAGGACAAGTTGAAGATCAGATCCAGCTTATCATGTTTAAATAGTGTATGCAGAGACTCCAACGGCTATATTGCCAACGACTAATTTTGACCTATAACATTGTTCTCTAAACAATGTTATGGATCACAAAAGTCTAAATTCCTTAATATATATTTGTTGTTTACGCTATATTATATGAATTTCTATTATAAAGCATTATAATAGAAAGGTTGGACTTGAAAGCATATATATATTATAATTAAAAGCCCGACGGGTCCATAAGGCGTACTAAACGGCGGATTTCAAGCTATAAGGCAGGATTTCGGGCAGAATGAAAATGGTAAGTGGTTTTAGTGAAGATCACCTGATGAATCAGGCAGGTATTCTTCGGGCTTATGAATCACCCGAAACCTTTACAGACCGTCCGATCTGAAAAGCATAGATCAACGGTGGAGATGAATTGGCGGGAAGTATGCCTTGGGAATTGTGATGAGCTCGTATTGGAAGCGGAAAAGCATGTCTTATCATATATTTTCGTTATAAAGGTTTTACGCATAATTCCAATATTTTCATAGTTATTGTGGTCGGGTGCATAAGTTAAGTTTTACAGGGATTTTCCAGCCGATTGCGATTTTCGATGGAAGTCAACGGAGCATTGAATGGGTGGATTTGACATTTTTTTGAAGTAGGATTAACTCTTTTGAGTTCCGTATTAATCAAAGGTTGCGTTAATCTCTCTGTGTAAAGTGGAAAAACAGGGTTAGAACCAAAGTTGAAGTGGAAGACATTCCGATATGTTTCTTGGCATTTTGGCCAATCAAAATGCCCATGTAAGCTAGGATTACACAAACTAAATGTATTTTATTAGGGCTAAAATGAATTAAGCATCATTAGGGAATTTACAAAGGAATTTAGCAGCGGATCAACAGAGCAAGCCAACAGTTATCATTCCCTTATAAATCCAGTTATGTTTTGTTATTTCATGTTATTTGAGATGTCTTTTACCCTCTGTAAATTATGTAATAGCTTTTACTTCATATAGTTAGCAAAGCAGTTAGATAATTTGGGTAGTTTTAGAAACTATTCCACAATGTATAAAAAGAGGAAATTTTACTAAGAAAGGGTTCGAACTTTGGAGAACTCGGAGACTAGGCCATTGTATTCCTGATATCATTGATGATTAATGAAAGAATCAGAAGTTTCCATGAGTTGTTGCATATAATTTCGTAAGTTTCTTTGTCACGTGTCATGCTATGTTCTCTTCTTTTCAAGTATAGTAATGAAGTAGCGGGTCTTTATTTACTTATGTCGATAAGGTTAAAATTCCTTAAAGAGCGCTCCTATACTTGAATTCCTCACTTCCCTTCTAAATTATAAATAGTAGCTTATGTGAAAGATCAGCATATTATCTATGATTCTGTTCTCATTATCATAATTCCTCTAAGTTACAGATAGTAGTTTCTGTAAAAAATCAGCATATTAGCTTCCCCTTCAAACGTTCTTCATCCATCATTTATATTTAGCAACAAATGGCATTCTGAGATGTTTTGGTCATACATGTATTAAGATTTTAAAACCAAGCTTCCAGGTACTTCATTTGAGAACACAACAAACAATAAGTGATAGTAAGTGATATTTATTAATGTCTTAAGCACAATTTCCCTACAACCAGGAGATTGGTTTCTTAAGGAACAACATTAATTGGCGCCGTTTCCGAGGAGAGAAGATAAGAATATTTTTCCTTGGGTTTCAATATTTTCCTCTTGTTGTTCAATGAGGAGGAAATATTTGGCTGTTTTGAAACAAATCAATAATTTTGGCTTCAAGAAGACCCCATACAAAATCAGACACTTCACAAAAGAAGGTTCAAGCTCTTTCAGATCCTGAAAGGCTATTTTTCTAAGAATATTTTGATTACACCAATTCCTACATTGTCTGCATCAGGTAGTAATTCATTTGAACATTTATCTGGTAAAGAATCATCTTTTTCATCATCTTCATTTCAGGAACCTGGCTGTCAAGAACAATCTTTTGAATCTGTTACTTTTCATTTACCTGCTGTAATTATTCGACCTCAACCAATAACCACATTACCTCCTTTACACATTCCATTTACCTCTCAATCAAGTTCCACATCTGGTGGTAATCAAAGTTTAGTGAACATGTTAGCTCCTGTATTCTTAGTGAATAGGTATGCACCACTTCAACTACCACAACCTTACAATCAAATGCCACAAGATTACCTTAAAACTCTTCCACATTTTTCAGGAGAAGATGAACAGACAACAGAGAATCATGTAGTAGTATTTTGTAATTTTACAGAAAGCCTAGATGTTGAACATTTAGATGTTTTTCTAAGACTCTTTGTTCAGTCCTTGGATGGAGAAGCAAGGAAATGGTTCAAAGGACTTCCCAATAATACCATTCCTTCTTGGGAAGAGATGGAACATGTGTTTATTTAGAGATGGGGAGAAAAAAGAGACCATGGATATTCATTAACAGAGTTTAATGCCATAAAGAAGAAGTATGATGAAACTGTGGCCAAATTTGTCAGAAGATTTAACAAATTGTACAATAATCTCCCAACATAGATTAAGCCTCCTCCTGCTGGTGCAAAAATAACTTTTGCAGGGGCTTTTGAATCAAATTTTGGATTCACATTAAGGGAAAGAAGAGGTCCAACCCTTGATCAAATCCAAATAGATGCTTTAGAGATAGAAGCGAATCTGGTGGTTGCAGGAAAAGCACCAGAAACACATCCTACCGAAGACAAGGGAAAGGAAAAGATAGAATCCTCTCAAAGTCAATCATTGGAGGATATGTGTACTGTAATTAAAACTATGTCAGATAAGTTAAATAGGTTAGATTTAGAGAATAAGAACTCTTAGAGGAAAACATAGTATAATAAGAAATTTAATCCCCAATTCAGAAGATAACCTTTGCAAATCTTGCAGAAGGAAAGAAAATATCAAAATCAAATTCAAGCACCATTATATATAGAAGCAGATCCTAGTGAAGAACAACCTAAAAATCAAATTTCTACATTATATGCAGTTGATGAAGATGAACTCGGCATTGAAGGAGAAGAGTATGTGTACGATGAAGTAGATGTTATTCATGATGGAAATGAAATTAATGAATATTGGAAACAATTCTCTGACTTTATGCAGGTTGAACTACATAAGAAATATGACCTGAGATATAGGAAAAGATCAAGAAATCAAGAATATGAAAGTGAGAAGCAAGTTTCGACTTCCTCACCAAAGGTGACTCCACAAGAATCTCAGCATGTAAAGCAAGTAAATAAAGGAAAGCAGTAGCAAAATGCAAATGGCAAGACACAGATAATTCGAGGTAAGTCTTCCCAAGATCAAACTGGAAAAATTCCTTTGGATAAACTTGTTTCAATTCCTCAAATAAATCCAATCATGAAGAAAGGTGAAGATGAGAAAGAAAAGATTGCTAAACAGGGTCACTTGTTTAGTCTTACCAAGGAGTTGGAAAAGGTAAGAATACAAGTTCCCCTTATAGAATTGGAAAAAACACCTACTTATCAAAAGGAGATCGTTGTGTTTAAAAATTAAAAAGAAAATGAGAGTGACACTATAAATCTGCAGGAAGATAAACCAGTAGTGGTTTTTGGTCCACATGTAGAGGAAGTAGATTCTTCAATACCTCCTTTTTATATTTCCCTATTGGTTCATGATTTCCTCCTACATAATTGTATGTTTGATTCAGGAGCTTCACATAATCTTATGCCTGTGTCAGTGATGAAGCAACTAAATCTACAAGTGACCAAACCTTACAGGGACTTGTATTCTTTTAATTCAAACAAGGTCAAGTGTCTAGGGGTTATTAAGGATCTGGCAGTGTCACTAGCCCAAATTCCAGCTAGAAGCTTGGTCATGGATGTTGTAGTAGCAGATATTCCTACTAGATTTAGAATGCTTCTATCTAGGTCCTGGGGGGATAAATTGGGAGGTGTTTTGAAACTAGATTTTAAATATGCTATTATACCAGTTTTTGGTGGGGAGGAGCGGAGATTGTACAAAGAAACTAGGTTTGTAAAGACAAATACAAAAAACGGAGCAAGCAATTCACCTATATATAGTCAAGAGAAGGATGATTTTTCTTGTTTCACATTGCATGATAATGTAGAGCTGGCTGAAGATAATCAGAAGTAGCTTGCTTCAGCCAATGTAATTACAGAGCTGCAAACGGAAGAAGTGTGGAAATGTTTCTTTGACGAAGCTTATTCCAAGGAAGGAACAGGTGCTAGTTTTCTTCTAATTTCACCTGGAGGTAATATGTTCCCCTTTTCTTTCAAATTATAGTTTGAGACAGCTAACAATGTGGCAAAATATGAGTCCTTGATTACTGCTCTACAAACAGCCAAACAGATGGGAGTCAATTCAATTTCTACTTTTGGAGATTTGGAGTTAATTATTAAGTAGATAAAAGATCACTGCCAAACAAAGCATCCTAGGCTCTGGGCATACATAAATGAGGTATCGGATTTGATTGAAAATTTCTTTGAAGCTTTTAACGTTCAATTCATTCCAAGAGATGAGAATAGATTGGCAGATTCATTGGTTGTGGCCTCTAGCACTTTCAAGCCTCCTGTTAATCCAAGATTAAGATATGAGGTAGAAATGAGATACAGACCTTCAGTTCCTGATAATGTTAAGAACTGGAAAGTTTTTGAAGATGACCAATAGATTAAGGAGTTTTTGATTATGGTTGAAGATTTCCAGGGCACATAAATTGATCAGGATGAAGAAGAGATAACAGAAATTGCCGGAGCCAGTGGTTTAAAAGATTCAATAGCAAATCAGAAGATCTTTCAATTAAAAGATAATATTTTGCCAAAGGGACTTGTTCCTCTTGAAAGGATTTTTAAATCAAATGATGTTGCTGTGGATTCGAGGAAAATTTCACACGATGAACATATTCAAGATCGCAACATTGGAACTCAAGAGAATCCTAGGTTAGCCAAATTATATGCTGGAGTTTCACCTAATTTTCAAGAAAGAGATATTAAACTTTTCAAGAGTTATGTTGATGTCTTTGCATGGTCCTATGAAGATCTTAAAACCTATGATGTAAATATTATTTAGCATAAGTTTCCTTTGAAGGAGCGGGTTAAACCCTACAAACAGAAGCTTAGGAAGATAAATCCTCTGCTTATAACATCAATTGAAAAGGAGGTCAAAACATTGCTCAATGTTAAAATCATAGTCCCACTCAGGTATTCTGATTGGGTGGATAATCCAATACTTGTGAGAAAAAAAATGGAGAAATAAGGTTGTGTGTGGACTTCAGAAATCTCAACAGGGCCTCTTTGAAAGATAACTATCCATTGCCTAAGATGGATCATGTGCTGCAAAAGGTAACGAGATCTTTTAGAATGTCAATGCTAGATGGGTTTTCTGGTTTTAACTAGGTGGCTGTGGATAAGGAAGATCAGAAGAAAACAACGTTAACAACCCCCTGGGGAACATTTATGTATGCCACAATGCCTTTCGGATTGATGAATGCAGGTGCTACATTTCAAAGGGCTATGGACATTTCTTTTGTTGGAGATAAGTTTGTAGTAATATATTTGGATGATATTACTAGTTTCTCAAAGTCTTATGAAGAACATTTGGATCATTTGAAGAGGACTTATGATAAATGTAGAAGATTTGGACTTTCCTTAAATCCCAAGAAATCCATTTTTGCTCTGGAAGAAGGAAAACTATTGGGACACATTGTTTATAGAGAAGAAGTGAAGATAAATCCAGCCAGAGTACAAGCTGTGTAGAAAATACCATTGCCTAGGAGTAAAAAGGATATTCAAAAGTTTCTGGGAAAGATAAACTTCCTGAGAAGATTTGTATCCAACTATGCAGAATGTTGGCATTATGATATAGATTAGGCACTATGACACATGTGTTGTCCTTGATGGAAACTCACACAGATGACAGATCATAGTTCAGGCTCACAGAATGAAGAAAGAAAGGTACACGCAGGTTCACTATATACCAAGCTGTGTATACACACAATTTCACTATATACAAAGGCGTGTATATCGTACACACGCACTTTCACGGAAGGAAAGGTGCGTACATGTTGGAAAACTAAATTTTGGTCCATGGTATTTTGGTATTGGTCCATGGTATTTGGTCTGAGGTATTGACCCTAGGTATTGGTCCTACGTGGTTTTGGACCATGGTATTGAGAGAGGCCTAAACCTATATAAGGAGAACAAGATCATTAGGCCATAGAGCAAGTGTGCAAGTGATGAATATCTGATGAAGTGTGAGATCGAGTATGCAGGTTATGGGTATGTGATGCTCTGTGAAGGATGCACCAATGTGGTTGATGGAACAGGGTCATTAAGACTAAAATGCATTATCATTATATGGTATAATCATGAGTAGTCCAGATCTGAACACTGACACATGTCTTATCCTTTATATCTTATGTTCTGTGTATATCTGAAGTTGAAAATTGCAGCGAAGGTATAAGTAATTATTTTCAAATCTGTACACGGGTTCCCTTTGGTGAAAGAGCGTATACACGGTAGTTCGACACAGTCAAGTAGCGTATACATTATGAGATTTGATATTTGAGGTTGTTGTTGGTTCTAGTGGTTGTTGTAGAGTTCTGGGTTTTGCTCTGCGTTCTGGTGACTGTGTTTTGATGACAGGGTTTCAGTGATTCAGTTGTTGGGTGATTTAGAGATTGATGATGCGGATATAGTTGATGGTTTTATTGCAGTGGTGATTGTTTTGTATTGATGGATCCAATCTGAAAATTTATGAAACGTGGTCCTTGGAAGAAAAGAGAAGGTCGTAGCCTTCTGTAGGCTGACACCTACGTACTAGTAAATACATCAGCTAGTACAAGAGCTAGGGGGTTGTATCTCCCTTCAAGTAGAAGTTGGAGAACGAGAGAAGGTTGTAGCCTTCCGCAGGTGGGTGCCTGCTTACTAGTACGAGTCTACGCCAGTACAAGATTGTAAACAAGTTTTTCTTATCTTAAAGAAAACAGCAGCAGGTGGTTTTTGTCCCGCATTGGGTTTCCACCTTATATCATGGTGTTCATGTGTGCTTCTTATGTGTGATGATATGTTCTGTTTTACTACGCCTGTTTACTATTTATATGGTTAATGAAGTTCTGATGCTCTGATTAAAAGTCAACATATAATGGATTAACTGAAT
>APFE030676390.1:21206-39146 GCA_000404065.3 Pinus taeda | reverse complement strand
CCCCCCCCCCCCCCCCCTCTCAATATTATTTCCAACAATTTGAATCAGAGCAGGTCCTTCAGAAGAAGCTTGATTGCTTGAAGGAAGATCAATCATCATGAGTAATCAAGAAAGAGAGGGATCCATCAGACCACCAGTCTTCGATGGGAGCAATTTTGTTTACTGGAAGATAAGAACTTAAACCTATCTACAATCGCTTGGAACTAATATTTGGGGAATCGTGGGAGGATATACCTATCCATCAACAATTCCCATAGATACAGTGGGTAGAAAGCAATATGAACTCAATGCCAAAGCTGTTACTATGTTATTGGGAAGTTTGTCAAAATTAGAGTTTGTCAAGGTCATGCAGCTCAAATCAGCCAAAGAAATATGGGACAAAATCATTCTAAGCTACGAAGGAGATGATCAGGTAAAACGTGCTAAGCTTCAAACTCTTAGAATACGGTATGAAACTCTTAAGATGCATAGTAATGAAGGCATAGCTAGTTACTTCCTACGTATAGATGAGATTGTAAATTGTATGAAGAATCTAGGTGAAGAAATTAAGGAAGTTGTCTTAGTTGAGAAAGTTTTGAGATCCTTGTCTACTAAATTTGAATCCGAAGTGTCTCGCATTAAGGAGAAGGAGGATCTGCAGAATATCATTATGACGCAGCTTCATGGAATCTTAACTACTTTTGAAATGAGAAAAGGAGGACCATTAAATATGAGAGAAGCCGCATTTAAAGTATCAGCAAAGGGAAAAGAAAAACTCAGTGAATCAAGATACATTTTAGAAGAATAATATGAGGTAAATTTTGTCAAGAATCTTCAACGGGGATATGGAAGGTTCAAAGGTAAGCTACCATTCAAATGTTTTTCCTGTGGTAGAGTTGGTCATTACGCTGCTAGATGCACTCATAACAAAGGAAAGATGTCTGAAGAAGGTAATGGAAGTTATTATACTCATGATAATAGTAATGACTCATCCAATAATGATGAAGACAATCAAGAAATTAAACTTCTCATGGCATATGAAATAATGACGTAGAAAAATAAGTTACCAGATTAAAAGTTCAGCTGGAGACAATAACCAGAGTAAGGGATCAGTTGCAGGATGTAGTAAAAGATCAGAGCATAACAATCCAGAGACTTGAAGCTAAGGTCCTCTCTCTAAAAGAAGATCTTGAAGAATAAAAGAAGCAGAATGAAGAAGCTCTTAAAGAACAAGAACATGAAGTGCTCAAATTAAGGCAACAAGTGGAAGAAGGAAGAAAAGATGAAGAAAACATAAAGAAGCAATATCTGGAAAAGGAAGAACAACATCAGGTTGAGGTAAATATCTAAAAGGTAAATTAGAAGAAAAGGATAAACTATTATGATTTCAAGACAGTACTAAGATTTTGGATGATATTCTTAGTAGTCAAAGATCCCTTGCTATCAAAACTGGTCTTGGTTTTTATGAAATTGTTGAAGGTGAATCTAGCTCATAGGGTGAGGGAAGGAATTCTAATGAAAAATCTGAAATAATCAACAAGGAGATAAGTGGTCAACCCCAGCAACAACCAAGGAAAGAAATTCTTCAAAGAAAATCTTTTGCTCCTAACTGTGGAAGCAATAGACGGCTATTTCCTCCAATGAGTAATGTTGAATGTTATGAATGTCATAATCTTGGACATGTTGCAGCCAGATGTAGAAGAAGAATAGTTCAAGACCATCACACAGAAAGATCATCACGTTCTAGTTACTTTAAAGGATATTGTTTTTCTTGCAATATGTTTGGTCACAAAGCTATTGATTGTAATAAAAAGAATATGAAACATGTAATATGTTACACATGTAACAATTTTGGACATAAAGTAAAGGAATGCAGGAGAAAAATTCAAACACCAAAGCAAAAGGAGCATACATCATCTCAATCGCAAGTATTGAAGAAGACAGAATTAGTGTCAGAAAGATGTGGCATAAGTCAGTTAGTAGACATAACAGACCCATGGGAAGCTGAAAGTGTAAACCTTCAGTATTCCAATTTGCATACGCAAATATTATGAAGCGAAGTCACATATACACGAGTTAAAGGATGCAGAGTCGCATATATGGAGCTCTAAAGAAAAAGCAGCAGGACAGACTCAGGAAAAGAAGTCTGATATGGTTCGGTCATGGTATATGTTGGTTGGCACATGTTCAGGGGGAGCATATGCTTCGAATAATGCATTGTTGGCATTATGGTTAGAAGTCTTTAGTGATGACGCTTATGATACATCTTGCTACTTACTATTGGTTACAGGTCTCGATGCTGGTGACAGATGCTTATCCACATGAACGCCAAGAACTATAGGAATCCTACATCATAACTGTATTATATGATCTTTATGAGTGACTCATCATCAAGTAATGAAGACATGCTTTGTACTTTTCCTTATCCTTATAAAGATCACCATGTAAGCACTATATCAGAGAATCAACGACAAATCTAATCTGATCATCAACTATGTAACCCCAAACATAATATGAGATTTTGTCATGGACAACTCATAATTATATCATAGCAAGATGTATCCTAAGCATCATCACCAAGGACCACTAACCATAATGCCAACAATTCATTATTAAAAGTATCTGCTCCCCCTGAACCTGTGCCATCTGTTTACTATCAAATCTGATCACGCATATATCAACAAGAAGTATCAAGACATCATCATCATCAAGTTAGGATCAAGACATTTCCACACATCATTAACAGATTGTAACCATTATCAAACATGTCAAATAATGGACTGAATCATATCAGACCCTCTTTCCTGAGCCTGTCCCTACTGTTACCGGGAATAGTGTCCACTCGGATGCTGCTATTTCCACTAAGACTGGTAGCTATCTTAGAAACAAACAAGTAAAGTCTACTTTCGTTTTCCTTTATGAAAATAGATAAGAGTGGAACCAAGGAGACCAACCTTAGTTTTGCACTTGATTTCCTTGTTTGATTCCTCTCCTTCCTGATAGAGCTTTGCCGCTTCTTCTTCGTCTGCCCAGCTTCAAAGAGCACCTGTGGAATCAGAGCAACATACTACTATCAAATAACAAAGATCTATATTCATAAATAACACAGGATCAGATATGTGTTAACCATACAAATGAATATATAAGAAAACATATAAGAATATGGAGGAAAACTTGAATAGATTTATTAAGATGAAAAGTAGCAAGAGGATACCATATGTTCTGACCCAGCATCATCCTCCAGCAAGAAAGCCCTTCTTCACCTCCAGTAAATCTTAGATCACCCAACACTATGAATATACACCAGAAAACCAACAACACTTCTCTACAAGATACAAGATTCCACCCTCTCGATCTCTGTTTTAAGGGATCCATATATAGATGATTGTAGGAGGGTGAGTCATCTTCTGGGGTCTTGATTAGTGTCCTCTCTCTGATAGTTCCTAATTCCACTTGGAGAATGATGATCTCTTACTCATCCCTAGTCGAAAACAGAGAGGCAAGTGTTAGAGGGGAAGCTTCTGGAAGATTCCATGATCTTCCACCTCGCAATTTGTCCCTGCCATTTGTCCATTCCCGACCATCGCACCCTACAGAGGAGCCATTCAGTATGAATCACACCCTGTACACTGGGAAGGTGATATGCATCGCACCCTCTGCACTGGGTTTTCAGTATGGTCCAGTTTTGACAATTTCTAAACAGTTTTTAGTGGATAACTTCTCGGAGACGATGTAATCAGTTGACCTTGTTCCTTTAGGCAGTGAAGCAACACTTTTAGGGACTTAGGAGCCCTTAGTTTATGGAAATTTATGATTGGGGTTGAAGTGCCCAAAAATGTCTATAACAGTTGACCCCTAAAGCATGAGGTCGTTAATCTTTTTGATGTCGGGTGAAATGCTTTACCATGAGGATCCGAAGTTTTTTCGAGCTAGGAGGCGACCTATAATAAGATACAATACAATACATTATTTTGACAACATTTTTTCATGATCTAGGCGGCCATTCCGTGCTCAGCTTTATAAATTCATTTTCATGTACATAGGACAGACAATCATCTGTGTGGCAAACTGATGATTCAGATTCATCATCCTTTGATTTGGATGATCATCTGTTCGGCAATGATGTACATTTGATGTCTTTATATTCCTGAATATATCGCAGCCGGGATGGATGAAACTAGATGCAGGGTCTTCAAAACTTGTTCAATCTTCACTCGGAGTACAAGTCGATCCATCTGAAAAAATGTCATGGAGTCGAACATGGAAAGACATCACCTGATTACCAGCCAATGACGTAAGTTGTTAGCAGGCACGAGAGGGATCACCAATAATGACAATGACCCTCAAGGTACTACAATACAATTCACGTGGTGTGAAAAAGGACTTGGCATCGAACACCACGCAAAATCTCTCAGTCGAAGGCCATTAATGTAAACATGTCGTCGAAAGTGAGAAACTTGCCATTGAGGCATGCAAGCTTCAAAGTACTGAAAGGGTTGTTCCTAAGTCAACTTCTTGGATAATGAGCTGATGTCGACAAGAAGTGACCCGTCGCAGGAGGGCCTTAATGAATCCCACATCAAAGACATGGAACGAAGCAAATTATTTTGGAGGTGAAAACAATAAGACGATACAGGGTTCAGGGTGGCGGTCATGAAGGAATGGAGCATGAATGTATTGCAGTGGGTGAGACACATGCGAATTGTATGAATGACTTCTCTTGAACATATCGACGACACTGATGATGGATTGGTAGCATTAACCCCAAAGATGGATGGTGTGATGGACCAATGGTGATGACCAGTGAATGGAACAACCCAACCCAGCTCGGATGCGGAAGAAAAGTGTCATGTTCAATAGCGACTTTCTACCAATAAAGCTTTTTCAAGTTTTCTTGCCAATTTTCCCCGGTCATTGCTGACCAGTACCTCTTTATTTTTGTCAAGCTTGAGGAGGATAACATATGCTTGTTCTATAATCCGCCCTTTGGGCGAACCTGTCACTATATTTTAGCGAGTCTAGCGACAGTGAAACTCGTTCTCGTCCATTTGGACGAGTTTGTCGCTCTTCCGTTTTAACGAGTTTAACGACAAAGATAACTCGGTCCTTTTCAATTTTAGAGAGTCTAAAAGGGACAGAAAGGAGACTCGAAAGGTTCTTTTTCATCATATAATCCCTTAAGTCCAAAAAAGTGTAAAACAATACAAAAGGGATGAAGTTTTGATAGTTTTAACGAGCCGAACAAGACAAGCGCTCAATCTTTTTGTGTAATAATCCCTCAATTCCAAAACGATTAAAATCTAGAGGAGGGATAACACTTCCGATGACTTTAACGAGCCGGAGAGGCTAATCGCTCGACAATCTTTTCATATTTTACGAGTCAGTTGAAAAGAGCTTAAAGGAGACTCGTTTTCGAGGAACGAGTGATGATTTAGGGTAGCAGCTGATTCCAGATAAGGTTTGGAATTTTCCAATCACGACAGTGTCACAAGGATGGCTAATAGAATCACTCTTCGCAGATGTTCCTCGAAAGGGTAAACAATCATATGGAGGTGAATGATCGGCTAAAAAACAGAGTGGAGGTGATGGTAAGAACACGACAAAGGCTCAAAAGCTAGCGATAAGGCATTCACAATGGTTATTTACCAAGTTCATTTTTTAATGAGCTTAAACTCTGGGGGAAACATTTGCTCATGACTTATGTTTATTTTTTAACGAGCTTGAACTATGTGCTAAAACTGCTCGTGGGGGATTTATTTTTTAATGAGCCTGAACCCTGTGGTAACACTACTCACCAGTCGTATGATAAGGATGTCTCATTCAAGATGCAATTTTGAAGGGGCTTGCACCTTTCGAAGCTTTGCCCCGAATCCTTTCTTTATGCAAGCTAGGAAACGACCAGCCTTATGGGTTTAAAGGGTTAGAGGTCCTACAAATTTAAAAAATAAATAGTCGCTCTTCGATTGCATGCAGAAAGGTTTGCGTGCCCCCAAGTATAGCGAAAAATTCCCAGGTTACCATGAAAGTTCCCCGCGTAGCAGATAGAATGCTTGCTTGGCGATGTCTACCAAAATAGACAAAGGGGAGTGGCGTAGAGTTACTCCACTCACAAAAATTTAATGAAGGTATCTTATTCCAGCATAATCTGATTTTTCTGTGAGGAAGGGTGTGTCAGACTAGTCATATATCCTCCGTGGAAACCTTCTCTATACCCAAGGTTTTCCTGCCGAAACAGACCAGGGTGCATGCCCCCTGGGTTTCAGTCACATCCTCCTGAATCACTCGCGCTCATCAGGTGGACGGACTGGAGATCGATGAGACATTCCTTGCATGAAAAGACCATTTAGGGATGGCATTTGACTATTTGCGATGTGTGAACCGGGGAAAGACATTTGGTCTACGAGCTTGACCATTCTGCCTTCATGCAGAAAACACATTACTCTAAAGAGTGAGGAGACGATGGCTCCCATGCAATAAATATAGTCGCGTCCAAGGAGAAGATTATAATCCAAGGGTCCTTGAACTACCATCACGTTCATGTGAATGGTTTTCCTTCTCAAAGTAATGGGCACATTTGGAAGGATTCCTAATGGTCGACTGGTTCCTTTGTCAAAGCCTGTCAGATTTCTCATTTCAGGCAAAAGCGATGGGGAACCAAGCGCTTTCCAAGCAGTTGAGGAAAGGATACTCACAGATCCCCTTCATCGATGATGGTACCCGCTGTTTGGTCAATTTAGTGATGTCTAAATTGCAGCTTTTAAATGTCAACCCGGGGCTCATAAGATGATGAAGTGAGGTGTACTGTATGTACTTAGGCAACTATTTCTTAAGCTTTTGTCGTTTTTAACTTTTTAAGTTTGTTTTCAAGTATATCTCTCCTACTGTGATGTGATGGAAATGAAATAAAGCGAGTGAAGTGTGTGAGATCGTGGTGAGCTTTTTATAACTTAAAAGTATTCTACAAGAAAGCTTTGAACAACAACTGAAATGAAATCAACTCTTAAAGGAAAATAAAAGCATCAAATAAAAGACTAATGAAATTGGCCCAGTATCTCTGCTGCTGCAATAAAATGAAGATGAAATCTATGTAAAATTTAGCTAAAAATAAAACTAAGTAATGTGAAACTAAAGTAAATCTACATAAAAGAAAGACTAGTCACAAATACTTTAACTTCTTCTTAACCTCTTGTCTTTTAACTGAATATATCATGTGAGAAACAGTTAAAAATAAGCCAAGCAATTGTGAGTTCTTGAGCAACTAAACCAAGCTGTGCTAAGTGATATTTTGGTCCTCAATGAAGATATTAAATTATGGAGAAGAAACCATCAATAGGTAAACAACTTGATGTCTAAAAGCAGAAAGCAACTATGCAAATTAAAGAAATGATAGTAAGGAAATAAAGGCTGCAAACAAGGAAGGTCAGCAACATAGACAAGATGATCACAAGTGTCACTAGTTGTGAAAAAGAAAAGAAAGAAACTGTCCCGGGCACGCCTAAGAAACCTGCATAACGCACTGATCAGTCATGGAAAAGTGCAGAAATATAAAAAGCAGAATTCAAAATGTATATACAGCTATTGTACATGATCAAAACAAAGCAATCAAATGCATTCTGTACAACTATTATACATGAAATAAGAAAAAGAAATGCAGGAAATAAAAGAGTACTATATAGGCCTTCAGTAAACAGGGGCCCTCTGCCTACTCCAGCCGGTTCAATGATCAATTACACGCTCAAATGGAAAACAGTCTTCTCATATATTATGCATTAAAATAGAAAGTACAGTGGGAGTTCAAAATTACATATCAGCAACTAACAACTAACTATCCAGTGTTCAAAGACGCTTTATTTATAACTGAGGAAAGCAAACTAACTTAGCAAAAACTAAGCTATTCGAGCAGCTGTGTAAAAACACGTAGTCTTGCTGCATCCTCGGATTTAGGCAACGGTCGTTGTGGGCATTCAATCTGCTGTTGGATTCAAGTTTCCCACTATCTTCGTGGCTGAGGAAGATGCCACCTGTTCTTCACGTGCTCTAAAACAGAACACGCAGAGCCATGCCACCGCCAATGACTTCTGTTGACCGTAGTTGCCTCCTCGTTGACCATGGGTTTTGATGACTGGCTTGGGTGATCTGGAGGGACACACACCATGTCCTTGGTTCCACGAACTTGCCCATGTGGCTCTTCTTCTCGGAGGACACCTGGAACATATAATTTAACAAAACAGCTGCGGAATCCGGGGTTGGCTGCGGAAACCAGGATCAGCTGCGGAAACCCTGTGTGAGCTGCGGAAACGCAACACTTTGAACCAAAATTCTAAACCAAACACAGTCATTAGCATAATTAGCAAACCATGTAAAAAGTCCTAAAATACAATGATTTGAGCAATTTGATGGAGGGAATGAGTGGCAAAAGAAGGAAATGAATAGGAAAAGGAGGCTGAGAGGATGTGTAAAGAAGTGTAGGTTTGAGGCTCAACAAAAACCATGAAGCTCATGAAGAGAGTCGCTGTAATGACGACTGTTAGTGCAGAAACAATGTTAAGCATGAGACAATAAGGGAAAGCAATGCAAAACTCAAAACAACACTTCTATAAGTTAAAACAATTTGAAACACCAACCATCATTCAATAAAACAAGGAAAACAACACTCTCACAAGCCGAGAGATAAAAAGTGACAGAAAAAGTGGCAAAAGACATGAAAATCAAAACTTACTGGAAAAGATGCGCCAACTGTGTTGAAGGTTCCTAGATGCCTTTGGAATGATAGAGCTCCAAGATCGAATGTGAAGAATGACCTCTGAGGCATCATTTAAATAGAATTGGCAAACTTAGGGTTTATGACGCACATGCCACAAATCTAGGAAAATGTGAAACTTGGTGGGGAGTTTCTAAAATTGACTTTGCATGTAACTCTCGATGCTAAAAATATATCCCTAAAATATAGGGATGATTTTTCACTTTTTTTCTTTTTTCATTTTCGAGAAAATCTGCCTAACATCCAAGGAATGATTGTGCAGTTCTGGAGTGAACCGGGCAACCTACCGGCACATGCAACAGAAAATCACTGAGGGAAACTCTTCTGTGCTGTTTTTGGGTTGAGTGGCCCTAACTGGCTATCTCTATGCAATTTTCCATAGCGAGGCTGCTGGCTTGCTCTACGCATTTATGGAGAGAAGTGATGGGTGGCCTTCTTTGTGCATTTCTAGAGAGTAGTGCTGGATGGCTTGCTTTTCGCAATTTTTGAGTGCATGGCAGCTGCTGGGCTGCTTTGTGCAATTACTAAGGGGAAGACAAAATTCCCTCCACGATTGTGCAGTTTTTCTTGACAACACAAAGAACAAAGGTGAACCAAGTGCTGGGTCAGCTTGCGGTTAGTGTTTAGTCAATTTAGTGTCCTAAATTGCTTGTATGAATTTCCAACCAAGGTTTGTAGACTGATGAAGTGTGATGCACTATATGTGCTTAGTTAACTTTTCTCTTACTTTGTTGTTTTGTATTTTTATGTTTTTTTTGGGGGTTTCTGTTCTTTGATGTCTAATAATATACAATCTATGGGAGATTTAAATGGATCTAATGAATTTTAAAGGAAAGGAAAGGTTCCTATGTTAGTATAATCTCCTAAAAATGGACCAAGAACTATTAACTAGTTAGAACCCAATAAGAAAACAGAGCATCTATCTTATCTTATCATTTGTCCTAATCCATGGATCTAGTTCTTAAAACTAGAAGTGATATTAATGTAGAAGGTAACTCAGTAATTGCATTCACTTAAACATTCAACCATTCAATTTTTGAATATGATGGAATCAATCTCCTTGAAATGATTTTTTGGAATGTCAAGTGGTGCAACTAAGTAAGGACCTAAAAATGAGTAACAAAACAGTAAGAAAACTAAGCATCTATGTATTCTTATTACTTTAATCTTCATTCAGTCATTTTTCCACAAAATATCTCAGAAGAACAAGGTTGCACAATTGTGATTTTATCCTTACACTATTGGTTACAAATTGAAATGAAACATCATTCTAAATTAGAGAAAACATACTTGTGGGAAAACAAAGTAATAGAAATTAAACTGAAAATAATAAGTGAAAAACCTCCTTTAGTGCAGGGGCCCTCTGCAACTGATGTGGTTGAATGCTAGCTAGTTAAATATGCACTTTTAAACCACCATTGACAAAATGAAGTTTGTATTATGAACAAAACAAAGTCTGAATACAAAGTATTGGTAAAAGGCCTGTAATTCCTTCTATCTTCTAACTACTTCTCAGTTTCATGCAACCGATATTTATAGGAAAATAACATCATTGTTTTAAGAGAAAAACTTGCTATAGTTGGCTAATTTGAATTAAATCTAACATAACTGTTTATGAGAAACTTGCTACAAGTGGCTTAATTCAAATTGTAATGGGATTGTTTAACTTATGATAAGCTATAGGTGGCTTAATTCGAATTAACTCTTCAACAGAACAGTTAGACTCTCGATTAGCTACGAAAGAGCAGACCAAGAGTCCTACTGCTTCTAGATAATGTATTTGACTCCATCTTTGACCATGACATTAGGCACGCTTTTCTGTCAATCTGGACTGAGTGAATAGGATAGAATCCATGTGGAGATGATTATGGAAATGCCCATGTGGCCCAGTTCTTCATTTGACACCTTTAACCTGCCAAACCATGAGAGTAGCTATGGAACCCACAGTTAGTTGCGGAATAGGCTGCATTCTGTAGCTAATTTGCAAAAATCTATTAAAATAGCAAGAACATGAAAATTTAATATGGTGATCATTTTAATGCTTTCCTAAGACAAAAACTAGCATTTATCATTGATAGAATATGTAGTCTTATGAGAAAATGAGAGAAAAAGGTGAGAACAAATGTCAAAGAGAAGGTAATTCTAAGGTTCAACATACCCCCATTGCAAAATCATTGCATGTCCTCATGCAATTTTCCAAAAATGTGAGTTCTTCTTCCCTAATGCATTTTCTCAGATACTTCTACTAGTACATCCAATTTTCTTCTTTTGCTCTTCTTTGAAGTGACTGTCATTCTGGGTTTTCTCATAAGAAGCCTGTACTTGAGGTTAATGACTATTCTGTTCAGAATCTTATTCTTTCTTTTCAACTTCCTGTTTTTCTTATACCACAGTCCTAGGTGCAGAATGGTATTATCATGAATTGCCTTGTCCAATTTATTTTATTCCTTCAAGGTTTCATTCTCCTGTTGTTATGTCTGTTCAATATCTCTAATCATGAATTTCCTGTTTGAGGGAGTCAATTAGAGGTTCTTGTGGATTGACAGAAGGTTCGGGATTCATTGAGGCACTTCTCTTCTCCATTGATTCTATGTAATCATATATTTGTTGCTACACTGGGTCTATGCCTGAAGATCTTCTGCTTGGGCTACCTTCAAAATAATGATTAGGAGAATTTTGAGGACTGTGTGTAGAAGGGATGTTAACAAGAGATTTCTTTTGGGTTTCCATGTCTAATTTTATAAACTCTGTCACTTTTGATGATGTTTTCTTTACCAAACCTTGGAGTCTAGAGCTTATTCTAGGTTGTGGATGACTTACATTCTCCTCCTCTGTGACCTTTTTCTCCTTTCTTATTTTTCCTCTTGCCCTGATTTGCTTCCTGATTTCTGTCAGTTCTTTAGAGATTAATTTTTCATCATCTTTCTGTAATGAAGACTCAGGTCTGTCTTTAATAGTTATACTAGTCTTCTTTCTTCTGCTTCTTCTAACATTATCTTCTTTGGGCGAATCTAGTGCTTCTTAGAAATAGTTTCTAATGAGGAAATTCTCCCAGGTATCTCCTACGCCTTTTAAATGAAACTCAATCAATATCTTTATCAACCCATGATGATACATGGTTGTATCTATGAACTCTATTTTCTTTTACACATTTGAGGCCATCCTTCTTAAACTATTTAGCAGGAAGAAAGGAAGATTAACTTCTCCATTTTCTAGGAAATTCATCAGTAAACAGATATGGTAGACATACATGCAATCGAATCTCCCCTCACAGGTGATAAATTTATGTAATATCAAAAGCATGTTCCTCCACTTACTTTGAAGAGCTGAAATGGGAATTCCTTTTCTAAAAACAGAGACATCCATACTTAGGTTTCTGAGTATTACTTTCCATGATTCACTGTGGAATTCCTTGTTTTTGAACCATCTTTCACCATCCCTTGGAAGTTCTATAGCCTCGGTTATGAATGAATCAATTACTACAAACTTAATATCTCCAATTTCTACCTCTGTGCCATCAAAAGGTCTAGCAAATGATTTTGTAATCTCCTTATGAAAACCATCAAATTCCTTGATGAATTTGAGCCATCTAGCCTTCTACAACATTTCCTTGAGCTGTGGGTATCCTTCTATATACTTTGCTCCTACTGGTTCTAATCTGATAATGAGCCCCATGCCTTCTACTACGCAAAGTTCCTCAAGCTTTAGAATTACCCTTCCTGGTTTATGAAATGGACTGACTGCGAATATGGTGAAAGGAACTGCGGATTTGTATGCAATAAGTAGATGGTAGGGGTTTTGGAGAAACATGGACAAGTATGTCACATCGTAGTCATGACTATTAGAAACAATGAGGGAGTTAATTATGGACCGTTATGTGACAAAATATGGAGGATGTGGCAGATATGCAGTACGATGGAGATTGCAATCAAATCAAATGATGATTCGTCAAGGAAACATATGAATGCCCATATTATACATGATTTATGTTCTAACCTTGCTATTTAAAATAAATTTTTGCACTTTACCTTTTAAAACTTAATCTTTTCATTTGTTGTTTTCTTTGATGTTGATCCGCAGATACCCTTTTTAGCATATTGGTCTTCAAAAAATTTTTTCTTCAATTCCCTGCAATCATCATTTATTTGGAACAGAGCCGCGGAATGAGATATGGCTGCAGAATCAAATTGGTTGCAGAATGGAATTAGCTACAGAACATGATAAAGATGAAGTATGGCTATGGAACATGAATGTGAAATGAAATGAAAATGGAATATAATAGTGAAAGGGAATGAAAGTGAAGTGAGAAGAAATGTGCTTTATGTCACTACTTATTACAGAAAGAAAATAGGAAGTATAGGATGTTGGAAATCTCTGATTTTCACCCTGTATTTCATGTATAAGTATGCCTATGAACAATTGGTTTTCATACTTATACATTTTATTTATATTATATTTTTATGTTTATTTTATTTTAATTTATCTTCTCTCTCTCTCTCTAGATATATATATATACAAGAAAAACTAAGTTAGTGGAGAAGAATTCTTCTTCTTCACCAACTTCATTTTAGTGTTATCTTGGAAAATTTTGACAAAATCCTCCCTTGAAATTGGCTTATGATATATCTTTAACCGATGACCATTCACAAGAAGAGGTACCTTTCTATCATCTATTGTCCTTATTCTCACTGCTCCATTATTAAAGACTTCTTCAATCTCATATGGCCCAAGCCAATGAGTCTGAAACTTCCCTTGAAAATCTTTGAATTTTGAATTGAACAAAAGTGCCCAATCCCCTGCTTGAAACTTCTTCTCCTTGATATACTTATCATGCCATTTAGCCCTTTGCTGTTGGACTAAATTGGTTCGTTGAACTGCATCTTGCCTGATTTCTTCAAGCTGATTGAGTTGCTCTAATCTATGTTTCTGTGCTTCTGATAAATCCAGTCCCAATTAGACTGGCATCTTGAAGGTTCTAATTTGAAACTCTATAGGGAACAAGACTTGCTTTCCATAAACAAGCTCATAGGGAGTATGTCCTGTTGTGTTCCTCCATGTAGTTTTGTAGGCCCATAAGGCTTCAAGAAGCCTTTCTACCCAATCTCTTCTATGTAGATGTACAGTCTTAGTGAGAATTCCTTCAATCACCTTATTGGTAGATTCAACTTGACTGTTTGCTTGTGGATGGTAAGGAGTAGAATTTCTGTCTTATCTTGTATTCTTCCGCAAGTCTCTCCACCATTTTAGATGTAAATTGAGATCCTTGATCTGTCACTATTTCTCTTGGAACACCAAAGTGAGTAAAGATGTCCTCAAAAAGAAAATTAACTACAGATTTTTCATTAGAAAAAGGTAATGCTTTAGCCTCTACCCATTTGGTGACATAATCGATGCATATCAAAATATACTTATTTTGTTTAGATGGAGGATTAATTGGTCCAAAAAAATCCAAGGCCCAGTTTTCAAAAGGTTTAATGAGTACCTGAGTTTGTAGTGGCATTTAATTTAAAGGAGTAGGTTTCCCTACTCTTTAGCAGCTGTCACACCTTTTGACATATTCTTCGGAATCTCTGAAGATGGAGGGCCAATAATATCCTAAATGAAGGATTTTATAGGATGTCCTCTTGTTAGCAAAATGTCCACCATATGGTTCATCATGACATGCCTTAAGAATTTTAGGCATTTCATCTTCTCGAACACATCTTCTAATCATGATATCTAGACTTGTTTTATACAATTCATTAGTAATCCATGAGTATCTTGCACTTGTTTGAATGAATTTTCTTTTCTCCTTAGGAAACAAATGTGAAGGTATTTTTCCTGTGAATAAGTAATTAGCAATATCTGCAAACCAAGGGTTTGAGTAGTTACTGCAAAAAGATATTCACTAGGAAAGTTATCTTCACTTGGAGTGTCATCTTTGATATTTTGAATTCTGGACAAGAAATCAACAACTGTGTTTTGTTTTCCAGGTATATCTAGAATAGTGATGTTGAATTCTTGTAGGAGTAATAACCATCTTGTAACTCTGCCATTAGTAATAGATTTATTAATTAAGTGCCTAATTGCAGAGTGATATGTATGAACAAATGTTTCATAGCCTGTTATGTAATGTCTGAACTTGTTGATAGCATGAACAACGACTAAGAATTCCTTTTCAGTTACAGTGTAATTTAACTCAGTGGAAATCAAATTCTTTCTTGTGTAATAGATGACATAAGGGATCAAATATTTTTGTCCTAATATAGCTCGCAAAGCTGTATCTGAAGCATCTGTTGAAATATGAAAAGGTAGTTTCCAATTTGGACCTCTTAAGATGGGTGCCTCAGAAATTTTTTCTTTAAAAGTCTCAAATGCCAACTGACAATCAGGATTCCAATTGAATTCACAACATTTGGTGAGAAATTTGAAGAGTGGGGATGCTAGTTTAGTGAAATTTTCTATAAACCTTCTATAGTATCTTGTGAATCCTAGAAAACTTCTAACATCCTTTTGACAACTTGGAATTGATAATTTAGAGATGACTTCGACTTTAGATTTATTAACCTTAATTCCATCTCCTGAAATGTGATGTCCTAAAACAATTCCTTCTGTAAACATCATAAAACATTTTTCATGACTTAGTGAAAGGTTTGCTTCCTTACATGTTTTAAGAACTTTCTCCAAATTTTCTAAAGCTTCTTCAAATGTATCCCCATAAACTGTAAAGTCCTCCATATACACCTCTACACAATCATGTATTAGATCAGAAAAAAATCCTAGTACTGCTCTTTGGAATGTTACAGATGCATTGCACAGTTCAAAAGGGAGTACTTAGTAGGCATATGTTCCCCATGTGTAGGTGAATGTGGTTTTATGTTGATCTTTAGGTGCTACCTGAATCTGATTATAACCACTAAAACCATCCAAAAATGAGAAATACTTCTTACTTGCTAATGTATCTAACACTTGATCTATAAAGGGAAAAGGACAATGATCTTTCAAGGTAGCTTTATTCAATTCTCTATAATCAATACATACCCTCCATTTACCATTCTTTTCAGACACAATCACTAGAGAAGAAACCTGCTAGCTATCTAAAATTGGGTAAATGAAGTTTACATTCAACAATTTTTGCAACTCTTCTTTCACAATTTCCCTAATATTTGGATTCATCCTCTTTGAGGTTGTTTGATAGGTTTACAATTTTGCTCAATGTAGATGTGATGTATACAAGCCTTAGGACTAATTCCTTTCATATTAGTGTATTCCCATGCATATTCAGAAGAATGTTGTTGTAAAGTTTTGATTAGCTTTTCCTGTTGTAATTTTTCCAAGTTATTGTTTATGTTCAATGTTTTCCTTGGAAAGATTTTAATTGTACAACTACCAAATTCTTCCATAGAATAAAGAGACATCTACCTAGATGACAAATATTCTATATTGGATTTTTCTTGAAATTGATCATGTTCATATTCTGGAGATGATTCAAAATTTTCCATTGTATTTAAGATTTGACTATCTTCACTAATGGTTGAAATAGTAAAGAGAGGTTGTATATCATTTTCATCATCAATCCATTCTTTGTCATCTGTCTCTATGATTGTTCTTGCTGGAGGATATAGAGTGAATTTCTTAGTTGAGTTACCATTAGTGATATACATATCACCAGATCTACAGCTAATGAAAGCATGAGCTGTAGCCATCCAAGGTATTCCTAATATAAGTGGACGTCCTCCTAGATTGCTCTTTGGGGTTAGGATCATAAAATCAACATGGTACTCCCAAGAGTCTAAGGACACTGAAATATCTTCTAACACACCATCTGGTTTGATTACAGATCTATCTGCCAATTACAGTAATGTAGGTGTATAAAGAAGATTGGGAAGTTTAAGTTGTTCCATGGTTTGTTTGCTCATTATGTTTATTGTTGCTCCTAAATCAATCAATTTATTCGGAATTTCAACTCCATTGATGTGTGTTTTTACAACTAGACTTCTTGGGTCTACATATTTTTGTATGGCAATTTTTCCCACCATTATGTTTGCTATTTTTCCTGCTAGCTAAATTCTTTTTACTTCTTTTGTTTTTCTTCCTGGTTTCTTCATGCTCAACTCTTTTATTGTTTTAGCTAGAATTGGGATCTTCTTAATGGTTTGTAACAAAGGAATTTTGATACAGACATTTTTCAATTGATCTAAAAAATAATAATTAGGCAACATATTATGCTTTTATACCCCTCTATCAACTTGTAACCTTTCTAGAAAAGGAGGTGTAGAAGTGGATACTGGTTGTTGCTCTATGATAGGAGTTGAGTTTATTAGTTCTTTCTGTTTTTCATTTTCAGTATTCTGATTTTGAGGAGATGTTCCTTCAAAACTTTTATTTTACTGTAGAGAATCTTCCTCATAATTGTCTTGTTCTTGAATAACTACAGAAGGCTTTTTCTTTTCTAATATCCTATCGGATCTCAAATGGACATCATTGGGATCTAATGGAATGATCATATAAGTTGGAAATTGCTGTCCTTCCACCATATAGGTATTCTGAGGATTTTTATTGTTGGGGTTTGGTAATGGTTGGGCTGGTGATTGATTTGGTCTCTGTGGAATGGCAGTGAAAGTTGAGTGTTTTGGTTTTGAAGTTGGGGTTGTTGATTTTGTTGAGGAATTTGTTGGGGAGGATAGTTTGGATATGATGGAGGATATTGATAGTTTGGAGAGAATATTCCATAAGGATTCTACATTCCTTGAGCCCAAGGTTGAGTTTGATATTGAGATTGAGGCCAAGGTTGTTGCCAATAATTCCAATTAGGAGGGGGCTGTATATACATTTGGTTGTTAGAACCCTGATTTTGTTGCCCCTTCGAAGGTCTTCTAGAGACAAAGCAAAGAGATTCTGTTGGATTTGAAATTGTTTCCTCTTGAAAAACAACCTTAAGACTAAGAATTGAAGGACAACTTTTGGTCTCACGGTTTTTTGAACAAATCACACAAGTCTCTATGATTTTTGCATCCAAAGGGCATTCTCTTAAAGCATGCTTCTTTCTGCATTTAGGATAGAAAATAACTAAAGCATTAGTCTCGGCTTTCTACTTGTTTTGTAACTTAAGGGTGTCTATCTGTTCACTAAGGCTCCCTAGAATATTTGTTTTAAATTCATCAAGCATGTTTCCAATTTCTGCCCTACTCACTGATCCAGTTGCAGATTTATTCACTTTA
>APFE030676390.1:0-12435 GCA_000404065.3 Pinus taeda | reverse complement strand
CTGCATCATCCAACTTGCTTACAGAAATCAGATTTCTGGCTAACGCAGGAATATGCAGAACACCTGGAAGGGTTCTAACCCTTCCACCTTGCAACTTCAACTTTACTTTTTCGCGAGCAATGATTCTAGCCTTCCTATCATCTCCTAAGAAGACATCACCACCATCGTATTTCTCATACTCGTAAAACCACTCTCTATGCGGAGTGAAGTGAAAGGATGCACCTGAGTCAATCAACCATGCCTCATGATCTACATGTGTACTTGAAGAAGCCAAGTACACATCCCCACCTTCATCTGAGGTGGTTTTTGCCTTTGCAAAAAGAGCATCATCAGATCCCTTTCCTTGATCAGGAGCTTTAGATTTATAGTCCCTTTTGTAGTGCCCTTTCTTTCCACATTTCCAGCACACCACCTTTACAGGTTTTCCTAGAGATTTAGGTCTCCCTCTAGATTTAGATCTCCCACTCAATGACTTATTTTTGTTTCTATTTTGGGACCGTCCTTGTACAGATAAGGCATCACCATTTTGGCTCTCCATATTTTTCTGTCTCATCTCCTCCGTTAGCAAGGATGAGACTATTTCATCAAACTGCAAGGCAATTGCATTGCTACCTATTGCAATAACGAGACTATCCCAAGAATCTGGTAGAGAACACAACAAATTGATGCACTTATCTTCATCTGAAATTTTAATATCAATGGATGCTAACTGACTTACCACAGTATCAAATGTGTTCATATGCTCTGTCATCGAGTCTCCATCTTTCATCCTCAGGTTATAGAACTTTTTCCGCAGGAACAATTTATTCACCACAGACTTAGATTGGTACAAAATCTCTAACTTGTCCCACAAAGCCTTCGCTGTAGCTTCCCCTAATACATTCAACAATACTGAATCTAAGACACATAATCGTATTGTGCTCTTTGCCTTCCGATCCAACTTCTTCCATTCTTCATCGAACAC
This sequence comes from Pinus taeda, assembly GCA_000404065.3. NCBI lineage: Eukaryota > Viridiplantae > Streptophyta > Pinopsida > Pinales > Pinaceae > Pinus > Pinus taeda. The sequence goes on along the minus strand of APFE030676390.1, from coordinate 11,471 downwards.
TCCCATTGGTTTGTTACTCGGATCTATCGCGATCCACTGATCTTTATCCACCAACAAATCCTCCATATTGAGTTTCCACAACTCAAAACTCTGACCATTAAAATTTTCGATCTCTATCTTTCCACTGCTCGCCATCTTCTTTCACCACTAGAATCAATCTCACAGGTCTCCCACTGAACAGGGTCTACCATAGGCCTGAGTGAAACCCCTTAGCAACAAAGGCGTTCCCTTGAAGCCAAAACTACTTTGATACCAAATGTAGGTTTTAAACTCGTTTAGAAATTACCTGCATACAAATTCTAAAACACAGAAAATAAACAATACGAGAGCATAACACATAAAACACATATACACAAAGATTTTCCTGTGGATCCCAAAACCAGGACTACCAGCTTGATTTTTCATTATATTCCTTTCAATGTTACAATACATATTTATACATGCTGAAGCATCCAATACCATGGACTAAAAACCATCATGTCCAAAAGCATGGACCGAAAACCATCGCATCCAAAAACATGTGTGAAAATCATGCACAAAACCATAGGTGGGTCCACTCAACCTAACATAGGGTCCAAAACCAAAATTTTCCGGGGCGCTGCCCCGGACCCCATAAAGTGGGGTTATGGGTATACCTCAAACCCCCTATTACCTCCCCCCCTCTAACCCCCGGTAACACAACCCAACAAACCCCACAAAAGATGATAACAAATATAAATGTGCTTGGACCTATCATGAAGTACCAAATTCTCATAGAAATTAATGCAAGTTTTATTATCACAATATATCATTGTTGGATCCATCTCCTGACTGAAAATACCCACAAGTATTTTCTCATCCATATGGCTCACATGCTACTTGACTTGCAGACATGTATTCATCCTCTTTTGAGATGAGTGCCATAGACCTCTGCTTCCTACTATACCACGAAATAGCTACAGACCTGACACTGAAGATAACACCTAAATTACTTTTCCTGTCTGATCGAATCCTTGCCCAATCTACATCAGTGAAGCCTTGAAGCTTCACTCTCTCTATCCTCCTATGCCATAATCCATACTCAACAGTGCCTATGAGGTACCATAACACATTCTTTGCTGCATTCCAATACAACTTGGTAGGCCTCACCATAGCTTGACTTAGCTAGTTTACTACATAGAACATGTCAGGTCTTGTGTTCATAAGATACATCAAAGACCACACTGATTTGGACATATGCAGGAATGCAACAAAATACAAATATACACATAAACATAGAGATGCAATAGAAATAAAACTTCATTTCATTAATATCAAAGAACTGAACTATGCTTACATAAAGAAATGGAATTAAACTATCTTGGGAAATGGTCGCTTATCTTTGAGAAGAGTTATGGTGGCTACATGCCTTTGAATTGTGTTACAATGAGGCTCAAGGGAATCTTTATTATTAAACAACAAGTGAAAAACCTAAACAACCAAAACCCTTACCCCAAGAGATGGAACACCAAGAGTTTCTAGTCCCTGTTGGGGTTAGTTGTGAAACTAACTTCCCGGGGTCGTAACTTGGTCATATTATCTTTGTTTGGTGTGTACAATACCTTGTTGTAAATATCTCTCCAAGTACTACAATATTTTCCACAGACCTTTTCCTATGGCTATGGGTCTTTTGAGGTCCTCAAAAAAATGTCGTTTAGGGGGTATAAACTGCTCTGGAAATTAACGACCTGAAAAAATGCTAAAAATAGTAAATGCTATGATAAACAAGGAAAATGATAAAACCAAATGGAGGTGTAGGTGGAAGAGGTGGGTGGTCACCAATATCCACTTAGATGTGTCCAACAATGGTGGAAAATATGGCCAAAGGCAACCCACATTGAATACTGGGTGCAGGCCAAGGAAAAGTGGAATGTTGAGATTGAAGGCATTGTACCCACAACCTTGGTGATGGTATATCACCCATATTAGAGTGGGTGAAGCTTGCAGTGGGGCCTAATGAAGCATTCTTTCTACATCTGTAGTCAAACTTTGTCACCCACCTAGAACTTGTGTGGCACCCAATGCTAATCATGTTTTTACTTGCACTTAGCATTGATTCTATCCAAGATGTCATTGCCTTGCTCGTGAATGTGTTGAATGTACTCAATGAAGCTATTAGCCCTATCAGCTTTGGCTTAGATATGAGCCAAATCTACATGGGTAACTACAAATGGTATGGCCACATCAATGAGACATAATGGCTGGAATCCCAATCCCACCTGAATGGGGTTTTGGCCAGTTGAGCTATGGAGAGATCTATTGTAGCTGTTCTGGACATAAGGCATGGTTTCATCCCATGCGCATGGATGCTTTGAGTTGTACATGTGTATAATGTGTACGATCATCCAGTTGATGACCTCTTTTTGGACATCAATTTGGGGGTGGAAAGTTATGGACTTAGTGAGCTTGGTATCCAACATCAACCAGAGACTTGACCGGAATGTACTTAGGAACCTTCTATCTTGATCTGAGATAATGGACCGTGGGATCCCAATGTGTACCCACACTCATTAAAAGAAGACCTTAGCAGTCGCTTCTGCTGTGATACTCTTCTTGCAGGATGCCATAATGACCATCTTAGAGAATTTGTTGACGACCACAAAAATGCAGTTACTGCCATGCTTAGTAGAAGGAAGGCCAGACATGTAATCCATGGAGATGGATTCCCAAGGTTGACTAGGAGTAGGTAGAGGAGCTGATAGGCCTTGCTTTTTCATGACCAGTTTGGTAATGACATAGGATATGCATGATCTAATGTACTTCCTAACATCACGTTGAAGGTTCGACAAATAAAAATACTTTTGCAGCATTGCCATTGTTTTCTCTACCCCGAAATTTCTGACGACCTGACTATAATGCGCCTCCAAAATAATATTGGCACACTTGCTTGAAAGAACATAGAGGTGTCCTAAGTGGCATACCAATGCATCACGGAGGTGAAAATTTGGAACTTTCTTGCCTTCCAGGAGCATCTTGTATGTGTTTCTGAATTCTAGATCACTCTTGTAAATATGTGGCCACCTTGTAGTCTCGTGCCCACAAAATTCAAGCACAGTGGTCAGCGCCATGACTGATAGTCCATTGAGGTAGTATGCAACATTGTTGGTGCTGCCCTTCTTGTACTTAATGTTAAAATGGAACTGTTGTAGGTATGTGGACCATTTTTGATGGTGATCATTTTACAACTTCCCTTGTGTCCATATGAACTTCAGTGGTTGAGGGTCTGTGTGGATGACCATTTCCTTCCCTAGAATGTAATGCTTCCATTATCGACATACCTGCACAATGGAATACATCTCTTTGTCATAGGTGGGATACATTTGGACTGTATCTGAAAGTGTCTCACTGTGATATGCCATTGGATGTCCCTGCTGAGTAAGAATTGCACCAATAGAATAGCCAGAGGCATCTGTCTTGATCTCAAATGGTTGTTGCAGGTTTGGTAATGTGAAAATTGGTGAAAAGAAGAGGCGATGCTTCAAATCAAAAAATTCCTTTAGTTTGGATTCTGACCAAAATAACTTTGATTTTTCTCATCCCTTGATGACTTGACTCAAAGGCCAAGTGATATGAGAGAACCCCAACATGAATATGCGGTAGACTTTGGCAAGACCTAGAAATTGGAGGAGCTCTGTTAGAGTGGTTGGGGCTAACCAATACCAAATGACTTGTATCTTGGCTAGGTCCACATTCACACCTTTCTCATCAATGATGTACCCCATATATTAAACCTGGGTCATACCAAAAGTGCATTTCTCCAAATTGGCACACAATTTGTGTTGTCGCAGGGCTTCGAGGACCTATTGAATATGGTGGAGATGCTCTTCCCAACTCTAGATGAAGATCAAAATGTCATCCACATACACCATTGTGAATGAGTTTGTGAAGGGTCACAAGATTTAGTCCATCAGCCTCATTGATCTGGATCTCTTGAACTACCATAATTAACCAAGATCTTTTACTTCTGTGATGCAAGCAAAATTTCATGTGAAAGAGTGTGAAAAACCACATGTGGTAACTTTAAAGATGAAACATAATGACAACCATCTCAAGAGGTTTGAAGGCCTCTTATTATAGCTCCAAATCTCACTATTATGGTTTGTGATGCTGCACTCATGGCCTAGGGAAACCCCTCCTTCCAGAATTGGTCCAAAATTTAAAAAACAGTGTTTTATCCCTTATACGCGACATTTCCCTGAGTTAAACGCGTGTATACGCAGGAGGCATACACCCAACCCGCTTATATGTATTAAAACACTTAAAAAAATATAAAACTCCTTAATTTTGGGCGGAGATCACGGGTTTTACCTATTGATCACCTGTTAGTGCCCATGGCCCAACTGTTCCCAACCAACTCCCAACTAAAAAACTACTTTAAGAGAGGTATAAAAAGACCTCAAAGGGAAGGCCTAAGGGAAGAGAGAAGAGAGAGAAAGGTTATTATACTGAGATTTTTCCCCTGACCAGGTCTAAAGACCCTTGTGCCTTCTGCACTTCCCCCATTTGTACAGGAAACCCTTGTTTCTTTGTGTGATGTTCATCCACTACTTATGACATCAGGAGTAAGTCATGGAAGGAGTTTGCTAAAGGCTTGAGCTGGACGGATCTGGAAGGAAGCTTTGCTTGGAGCCTGCGAAAGGTTACTCAGGTGAAATTATTCCTTTTATGCATTCTATTTGTCTATAATAAAAGAAACACATCTTGGTTCCTGATATAAATCCTATTTATGTTTATGATATTCATGTTGGAATTCATATGTGAATGGTTGTTTAAAGTTCATAACTAACTACCTTTCTTTATAACATGAAGATGATTTCTTTATAAATCTTTGTCCATATACTGCCGTGTTCTTTGGAATTTGTTATTTTGCAAGACAAAGGAGCGAAAGGGACTTGAAGAAGGATTTGGACCCTAAAGGACCTTCTCAAATGTAGGACCTAAGGTATGCCCCTCTTACTATAGAATTTTCTTATAATAGCATAATGGTTGTGAGAATGTGTGTTTCTCTTTATAGACAACTTTCAGTCTGCTAGGGTTTCAACCCAAAAGCCCTAGGGGAGCATTTCCCTCAACAGAATTGGTGACTCCACTGGGGACAACACTCTTGTTGTTCCTAGTTTGGGTGTTTTTCAAGCCAATCAGGGCTCAGTTGCCTGTTTGCTTGCTGTTGCTGTGTGGTCTGTTCTTGAATTCTAAGTTTTGCTAGTTTCTTCAGTTTGTTTTTTATTTTTCTTGAAATCTTTTATATACGCTATTTTTCTTAGTTACAGAATCGTATATACGCTTGTTTCTTGAAGTTAACCCGCATATACGCAGGTTTCCTTAGGTTTAGTCATATATACATGCAATTTGTACATAAGTACAGTCGCATATATCTTGTAATTTTAAAGATTTGTAAATCTTTTTGTCTCTGAAGGCCTGTCTGGTGGTTTGATTCAGTTTGAAACAGTCATTTTCCAGTATCAGTTGTTTGTTTTACAACAAGTATCTCGCTCCAAATTCTCTCTGATTGTAATGGATATTGGTCTTGTTTTTGTTGTTGCAAGCGTCATCGTTTTTGCTAAAGCACGCAAGGTTTCTTGCTGGAATCTTGGCTGCTCTGATTCATCAGGGCAGAAAGATTGGTCTCAATCTTTGTGTTAAATCTTGCTTTTGGTGACTTTTTGTTTGCTTGACAAAACCGCTTTTTGTGACCATCCACTTCTTTGTTTCATGAAAGTTGTTGATTGATACTTTCTTGAAATTTGTCTTTTTAATCTTTTTTGGTCTTTGTTGCCAAAGCTTTCATTGCTGCTTTTGATTGTTAAGAGCATCTTTAAACACATTTATGTTTGTTGAGTTTTCATCCATTGTGTGGCGTCAACTTGCAAAAGTGTTTGTTGCCTATTTTTCAATCACAAAGTTTTAGTCTTGTTGAGAGCATTTTTGAAAAGACTCTTTTGTTGTTGCTTTGAAGAAAACTTTTTGAAAAACTTCGTTTTGCTTTCTTGGACTTGGTTTTCATTTGGTTTCCTTTTAGTGAATGAAAGTGCTTTATGTTTGTCTTGAATTTTTTTTTAGTTTTTAGACGAAATGAATGGTAGCATCTCATATTCCATCTAGACATTTTGAGTGGCAAAATAAAAATTGATAAGCAAGCAACTTTCATTTCTTGTTTTTAGAGTTGTTTTAAATCTTGCGTTAGCATATATTGGTTGCATTAGGATAGATTTGCATATCTTTTTAGGCATACATAGCTTTGTTAACTTTTGTGAGTGTGAAGCGTGAATTAACGAAAAGAAAAGAAAAATTTGTTTTATTAGAAGTTCCTTTGAACCCTGTAGAAATTGCTCTTCATCGAAAAACGAAAACAAGTGCATGTGCATGTAGTTAGGTTTTTATTAATTTCTTTTGCGTCAAAAACATCACTAGTTTCACTTTCGTTATCTCGTGACTTAAAGAACAACCTATTTTAAAATCAAGCGCTAACTAAAATTCACTAAAATTTTTCTTTTAAGTTAGATACACCAACAAGTTTTAAGATTTTAGGGCCTTGGATTAGGCAAGTGGAGAGTTAACTCTCCAAGGCCATTTAAACATCAAACGTAGGAGTCTGAATAACAAGTGAAAATCCAATAGCATTAGGAAGACCGGGAAATCTCCGGATCTGGGAGTTAAGCACGAGGGTCTGTGAAGACAGGGAAGAGAGATACCCCCTCTCCTGCTTGTCCGAACTTACCTCACGACTGTTCCACCTGGCTTCTGCGACGAGTTGGTATCCATAGTTGCTACTCCTAGGGATCTACATAGGTGGCTGCGGAGGGGAATCCCGTGGCACCTGAGGTCGACGTTGCATCACTCTCGACAGTACTACTGGAGGGTACCTTTGCAAAGCTTGGGGGCTTGCATCGGCGCAGGCTGTTGTTAGGAGGTCAGCATAACTTCCTCTGTTACCTTCGCTGATAGCATTGGGCCCTCATCATCCCAGACTATCTTCGGAAGGCCCCTAAATTCACTTTCTAGTATTTTGGTGTCCGGTCCTAATCACTCGGAGTGGAAATACTTGGAATTTGTTTGACTGGCTGTTATCTTTAGGGACTTTATAGTGTGTGCTCTATGCTCTTAGTTGGCCTAGCTTTCAATTTTTCGAGTCTTTAGTTAGATCTTAACAAGCAATTCAAAGTGGCTGACCGATCACCTAGACGGTCTCGAAGACTTCGTGGTCTTTCACCACCAAGTTTAGAGCCTTCTCTTAGAAGGCACAGAGGTAATGCTACTGGTGGGTTTCGACCCACGGCAGTTTACACATCGGGGATTGATCCTCCTCTCGGGGGCATTAGTATTCAAGCAAGGCCTGGCGCTTCCGCGGAACAAGAGAGGAACACTCCAGTTCTTTCTCGAGTTTGCTTACAAGCGGAGAACAACATAGAGGTAGAAGAACTCTCAGAGTCGTTAGCGGCTCCAAATTCTCCCCTACCATCTAGTCATCCAGACGTATTACAATACGTTGGGACTCCGACCCATAGATAGTCAAGTCCAGGTTACGCTACGCGCTTACCATTGATGACCACTACTAGAAGCATGGCTTCTACTACAAGTGCTACAACTATGCAGACTCCAACATCGGTACAAGGGGGAGGAACGATTTCCATCTCCTCTGCTTATTTGTTTGGATCTTTTGCTAGCACATCTTTAGTTGGGTCTACCTCCATTCCGTCGACGAGTGGAAATTCCCAAACCAATGCTTTTGGTTCTGGATTCTTCCCATTTGGCACCCATTCATAGGGTATTCCTTCAGTTCCGTTTGGTGCTGCCACGTCCATGGTGAGTGGATCGGCTTCATTCTAGGGTTTTCCTTTCGGAAGTGGTCATATACCACATTCCAACCCGACAATAGTATCCATGCCTTTTTCTTCTATAGGACAAAGTAGCAATCCTTTCCAAGGTTGGACTAACCCTGGGGTTAGTGGCGTGGGAACTAGGAATCCGTTTTTCGGCCAACAAGGGAATAGGCCGTACACCATAGTCAGTTCGTTCCAAAGTATTCCTCCCTTAGCTTCGACTTGGAATCCGTATCAGGGGTTATCAACTCCTTATAATCCTTTAGGAGGAAAATTTGCTGGTTATGGTGGATATGTGGCTGGAGTTGGTCAAACTACGAATTTTGTTGGATCACAAGGCTTGCCTTTTGGTTCAGCCGGTTCTATTGCTTACTTCGGGCAGCCTGGTGCCTTCCAAAATCCATGTCAATCTTTTCAGAACTTTGGGAGTTCTGCCCAGTCTAGGTGGAATCCCCAAGGTCCTCCTAGGTTTTCGTTTCTGGCAACATTGAACTTGCTAGATCTCACTAAGTTAACAAACGATCCAATCAAGTACAATCCGGTCTAGCCTCTGGTCCCAACCAAACTCCCTTCGGACATTCCAAAATTTGAAGGGAAGAGCGGTGAGGACCCAGACGACCATGTAACCACATTCCATTTGTGGTCCTCATCTAACTCCCTTATTGATGACTAGATTAGGTTGAGACTCTTTTAACGCACCTTGAATGGTAATGCGGCCAAATGGTATATAAAGTTGCCAGGGGGGAGCTTTACATCTTTCGCTGACTTAGCCAATATTTTCTTAAATCATTTTCAGTTTCCTATCTGTTATGATGCCGGAATTGAACTATTGGCCACTTTTCGCCAGGATAAGGCAACTCACATTTCTGATCATATTCAGGAATGGAGACGGAGAAAGAGGCTCATTAAAGCCAAAATCCCTCCAAAGTACCATCTCGAATGGTTTTTGAAATCCTTACAACCTGAGATCTCCAAGGATGTCTCCACGTCTGGAGTCTATTATGAGGAGCAAGCCATTTTAGGGCCCAACAATTAGAATTGATCTACTCTCAGTCTAGGATCCTACAAAAATACTTGCCAGATTCTCGTGGGTCTAAGGTTGACGTAGCTAAGTCGAAGCCAGGTCCCCACGCCGATGGTATCATTGGGTCGATAGACATGAATGCATTGAACTTGTTGAACCAATTGCAGCAGTTGTCTTTACAAACTGCTTCTAACAACCAAGTCACATTGTCTAACCCTCCCGCTTCCCAAACCTCTTCGATTAATGCCGTCCAATCTGATAACCCCAAAGGAAATCAAAATTCCAATGGGAAAAAGAAAGGACGAGGTAAGATAAAGAACAAGGATGGGAAGCCTGACGCAAATAAATCCGACAATAATGCTGGTGGTGGTAGAAATGAGTCTAAAAAGAAAGTCAAGTTTCCATGCAAGTTGTGCAGTGGAGACCATTTAACTCACCTTTACCCCAAGATTGAAGATGCTTAGCGCTTGTTAGGGCAGCAAGGGACTTCTAGTTCTCAAGCTGTGTTAACCAACCCTTTTCCCCAAGGGCAACAACTTCTTGCTGGCACGAGTTCAAACCCTGGAAACTCCGCAGGGGGTAACCAGGAAGGGGACAAGTCATCAAATATTTTCATGATGAGTTCTCACGCTAATGTGGCCACACGGTCACACAATTATGGTGAAGGTGAAACTTCCAAGGGTAAGTCAATTCCCGAAACTGACAACCCACTTCATATTGAGTGACCTTCTGTTGAGACTATACCATGAGTATCAAAAGGTTCTGCTAAACGCGCGACTATCAACCCTAATATTAGGGCAACCCAGAATTACTCCATTGTTGAGGATCTAGCTCAGAGTCCATGTGCTATGTCTGCTATAGAGGTTCTCTAGTCATGTCCTACTCAAATAAGTGCCTTGCTGTCAGCAATGGGGGCAGTGAATCCAAGTAATTCCTTAGCTCTCACTTTTGATATGAATAATGTCAAAAAGAGACTTCCTCATCACATGGCTTTCTAGATAAAGTCTGCCTACCAGAAAACAAATATTTTTTGGACGGTTATATATGAGGGAGCTTCCACGTGTGTCATGTCTATGTCATGCTGGAAGGCCATTGGATCACCATCGGTTGTTCCTTCACCCACCCTCCTGACAGCGTTTGATGGTCATTCTCATAGGCCATACGGGATTATCCCGACCTTTCCTATATGTGTTGGAGGGAAGGTCGTTAATATTGAAGTAGAAGTCATAGATGCTAACCTAGACTATAATCTCCTCTTAGGAAGGAACTGGGTATACGAAATGGATGCCGTTGTTTCGACTATGTTTCGTGTCGTTTGCTTTCCTCATGAAGGGAAAATCATTAAGGTTGATCAATTGGATTATTCTCCAGTCGATCCTCGAGCAACTTTGGACTCTACTATTCCCTTAGTGGATAACCCCCGTCCACCTACTGAGAATTTAGGAGTTGGGATGTACTCTTCATTAATGGGTATGTTTGATCTTCCCCTCCTACGGCTAGAATAGATACAATTTCATCCTCCAGGGACCCTTTACGGAGAGAGTTTGTTCAAACTCCTTATTCTTCGGATCCTGGAAGCTTAGCTTCATCTGTGACCACATCAGATGACGATAAGGCAGATGGAATAGAATCTCTTATGTCTGTAGTAGAACCTAGATGTGACTCTATCGATAGCTCTGTAGATAACCATTCTACTCCTTCCTCTAGGAAAGAGATAGATGGTGATGTGGCTCATTCTTGGACCCTTGATTTCACTTATGCATTGGATTTCTCGAATATTGTTTTTCCATCGGATGAAGTGATATTCGAAGCAATGACGGCTGTAGATCGACCTTTGGAAGATTTACATCGTCGATCACACTTTCATTCCCCTATGCATGAAGTCGAATCCTGGTCCTCCAGTCCGACTAGCGATGTTTGTACGGTCCCTTTGGCTCCAACATAGTTATTTGCCGAAGGAAGTATATTGATTGGTTCGATCATAGTACCTATAACCATCTCTAGGAGCAAGTTGGCGGAACCCCCTGACAAGCTCTACCTCAGGAAGTACTTTTCTTAGTTTTGGCCAAGCAATGGCTTCTTTGTATATTATGTATATTTGTACATATATCATTGAGAGTTTTTGATATCAACACTTTTTGGTCTGCTTTGGCAGGTGTTGATGGATGATTTGGTCTATTTTGGGTTTGCCGATGGTGCTAGTCGGCACACTCGGAATCTCGCTTCTGCAACTTGGGTACTCTATTATCCAACCGGTCAATTGATGGTATCAAGAGGCGTATGCATTGGTCCCGCTTCAAATAATATGGCTGAGTATACCGCCGTTATTAATTTACTATCCGAGGAAATTTCTCACGAGATCTACTCGTTGGTAGTTTATCTTGATTCTCAATTGATAGTGTCACAATTAAATAACATTTATCGGGTAAGGGATCCATGTTTATATTGCCAGTATTTAAGGGTGAGGTTGTTGCAAAGATCATTTGTTTATATTAATTATTTGCACATTCCAAGATCTCATAATTTGTTAGCTGATTCTATCGCTAATCAAGCATTAGAGTGGTATATCAACCATTCATCATAATAAAATCAAGCATCAAAAAGTCAAA
>APFE030676379.1:0-11764 GCA_000404065.3 Pinus taeda | reverse complement strand
TGAGATACATATTGAGGTTAAAAAATTTGTTCATTAACGTTAGCGTAAGTGAAACCACATATATCATAAATATATAAAGAATAGTCTTACAACATTCATGACATATGCATGAATACATGGTGGCTCTGAGAGCTTTTGATTAAGAAATTGAAAGTCCCATGCATACAATTACATTGATGTAGCACTAGCACTAATAGTAGAACATGAAGCCAACACCTGCTTCTCTAGAAAGAATGATACTCTTCCTATGCTACACAAGAGAATCCAAGGCTTCAAAATATGACTCCAAGCCTCTTTGGTTAATCCATTTTCTTGTGTTATGAGGGATTATTCATAACAAATGAGACGACTCTTCATCCCCCTTTGTGACCTTTGGACTTCCCTCGTGACTCTTTTACATCTTATTTTTTTATTGACTAATTACTTCCATATTCCACATTAAATTATTTTGACTTCCATTTACATTTATTTCAAAGTACAAAAATGAAAAACCCATATGAGACACAAACGGGTATATCCTAGTAAGATGAAATATACATTAAATTTTGGTTTAAGGAAACTTTAGCTCAACAAATTCAACTTGAAGATATTTTGTTACATAGTGATTCCAAGCTTTGTATTGTGCAATGATCTCCTCTAACTTTACAATAATGTTAGGGTGAAAGAAGGCTCTAGCTTCCATCGTATTTGGGTAGACAATTTTGGAACTAGTTTGAGTTTCCTTCTTAAAAAAAACCTAGCGTTGATCTTAGCAGGGCCACTAATGTACTTTTACATAGTATGCTTTTAAATATCCAAGTCTGCCCTGGTGGGGATCTGCTTAAGCTAGTCAAAGTATTCTGCAACTTCTTGCCTACATGTGTTTCCTCTGTGAATGTGCCAACTGAGGGAATCTTGTGAGTTTTCACTAAGGCATCCACATTGTTGTAAAATCATGCATAAGAGGATAGTATACTAGTTATAAATGCACTGATTTATTTGTTATTATGCATGAGAATTTGAACTCCACCTTTTCCAACTCAACTTGCTTCCTTATCTTCTTATCCAGTTACAATGTTGTACCTCTATATTTCATTCCCCTCTCATGAATCACAATGATAGCTACATGGAAAACTTTTAGAGATTTTAAATTATATCATGATTTCTTTTGCATGTCGTGCCAGGGAACAACTTCCTTATGCAAGGTGACCAACTCATCATAAATATTCATCATAGTGTCTACCAATACCTTAACCTTGCTAAATATGGATTCCTGAAATTCCTTCAAATAGAACTATGTGGAAGACTTCTGACTCTCTTCTTGGAGTTTCTCTACATATTATCTTTGTTATGAAACCAGCTCACAAAAAGATAGAAAAGATAGATCAATTCCATAGAATTCAGCCTCTTTGAGGGGGAAACCTCCTTTACATTACACAAATGAACAATTCTTCGATGATACAAATGAAAAAACCTCCTTTCTATATATACGAGTCTAAGGGGTCATAACATAATCAAAGCCAACATAACAATAATAATGTAACAACAGAATAATAACAATAATGAGCTTCTACGGGGCACAATAATAATAATATGGGGACTACATGGGCACAACAATATAATAAGGGCATTGTACTAATAAAAATAAGGGGTTACACTAGTAGTATAGGGACTTAACAGTCTTGCAGCTGTCAAGTACTTTTCTAGTTGTTTGTTCTCTACTATAAAATAATATGTATTAGAATTTTCAGCTCCTACAAAGTCTAAATTCGTTGTTGCGTTTATTTAGTGATTCTTCCTAGTGTCTGTTACAATCACCCTCTTTGTATTGACGAAACCATTATGTGTGAGGCCATCATGGAAATATTTCTTTCTCGCTTGGAGTATCATTCTTTGAAGCTCATCAAAAGTCAAGCTGCAAATATCCATGAATGGACTATCATCTAAAGGAGCAATTTCCCCTTCATCACCTGTAGATTTACCATCTTTTGAAGGAGGAAGAGACTAAATGATGATCTGATTTTGCTGGGAATGAGATCAATATCTTGTTTTTGTTGCCCCTGTTTTACCTCTATATCTTGAACAACTATAAGCTCTTGAATCACCTGGGCATGTTCTTGATCTTGATGTTATTTGTTTTTTTCTTCTAGTTGATATTTTTTTCTTCTTCTACTTGCTTAAGCATTGCTTCTTCTTCCTCTTTCTTTTTCAATCCTTCTTACTACATCTGCATTTCTTCTTGTTCTTCCTTTTCTTGTTTTTACTTCTTCCTTTCCTCTTCTTCCTACATCTTCTACTCTTGTTCTTCATTTCTCTTATGCTCTTTTTGTTGTCGCTTCCTATTTCTCACTATTTTCATATCCACTCTTAAGATAGATGTGTTTTCTTTAAATTTGTGTCTTTGTTGCTCTTCTAGATTGTGAGAAACCTTAATTTTATATTTAATCCTCACTCAGTTGGGCTATTTTGATTTGATTTATTCCAGAGTGATGTTTTGCATCGAAGATGCATGCAAAAGGTCTGAATTTTCACCTAGTGTGCAGGGCGTAGATGCACTTTAACATTTCTTGATCTTTTCCTCCTCTCGCCCGATAATATTCACACATGGACAAGAAAAATGTAGCTTGGCACAATGTTGCTTGCAAATTCCCTTAGGATAATACTAATGGTAATATATAGTGTCAAAACTAAATTCTCCAATTTTGTGACTTTATATTATGCAACCATAGGTTCATGATTATGTAAGATCCCACTTGTAGAAAAATGGTGGGCTAAGGTGTTTTCTTCTTCGTTTGCAGTACTAGTGACAACCATGTGGAAATATGATACACAACTTCTTACATGACAAATGATATGTGGCATACCTCAGTAATAAACGAAAATGCCTTTAACCACTTAACACTTAGAGATAAGTTCCATTTAGCAAGGTGAACCAATCAACAACTTTTGATATTGAATTCATCACCTCTTGAGACATTCAAGGAGGTTCTTCTTCAAAGATCAGCCGATACAATATAATGAAGAAATGATCATCCAAATTTCCAATAACTCCTTTGTGACTGCACTCTGCTAGTAGTTTTTAATAGATATGTACAAGAGGTTCTCCAAGTGTCCAATTCCATCTCTTACCAAGAAAATAATTCTAGGCACATATACCATCCAATATATAGCCAAACGTATAGGACTTTCCTTACTTACCATTGGGAGGATTCTTCGGCATGTTTGCATTGAATCTAAGCTATTGGGCCAAAAGGTCAGACCAATTAAATATATTCCCCTTAGTGACAATCTGATACAACATGTACACCCATCCTTCAAGAAAGGACTCAATATCCTTTTGTATATAAATCCGACAGCATAATATAATCAAATATTGGAACATTGTCTTGAGAGATTTAGTTTTATAAGTATTGTTGTATGTCTGGAAAAACTTTTCTCCCTCTTTCATCCAATTCTTGATCACATTGTTGGTGGTCAAATAGTTTGTAATAACATAGAAGTGTGGATCCATATATTGCTTAGGATTAGGTAAATCATACATCCATTTAAAATATTGATCTGTATTGGAAGCAAGATGATGTCCACTAACACTATTGAGTAGCATGCTCTTAGTATATAGGCCATGTAGGATGCACTTGATAATATTTTCACAAGGAAGAATTGGGAACTTTCATTCTTCCTTGTGGAAAGATGATCGTTGGATAATGATATATACCTTTCTATCTTCTAGACCTGATTTGTATTCTTTAGCTATAAAAGCATATTTAACTATGTTCCAAGTGATCTCAAAGTCCTTTTCAATAATGAGCTAAGTATTAGAAATAATAAGCATGGTAACTTGACGAATCTCAACCACCTCGTTAGTATTTTTCTCTGTTGTCTCTTTTGAGGTTGCTATCTTAGGAGGCATGATGATGGATGCTAGTGGAGAAGAGATGATCTAAAAACTTGAAATACCTGTAACAAAAGAGGGAGTCATGGAAAACAAGTTAGATCAAGTAGATCATTCCATTAGTCAAACATAAAGCAAAAAGTCACTCATCAAGGAGATGGATTGTCTAGTTGTTGGGCTCTAGGAGGTAGAATTAGGACTGCGATTAACTAGTGCACAATTAGAATATATACTATGTAGTTCTAGCAGTCAAGAGATGAGCTTGAGTCTTGAAACTATGCAATGTGCAGTCTTAGCTGGGAAAGAGAGAGAACAGGTTACACAATCCACGATATCAGTGGCTAAGGCTAAAGGATGAGGCCTGGGACTAAGTAATGTGAATATGGGTAAGCTAGTCAATGCATATTACACATTATCATAGGTTAAGGAGAATGCTTCATGCTTGAGGATGTGAAATGACAATTGAGTGTGGGAAAAAACTAGTGAGGATTGTACAATTTTGTGAAGGAGAGAGAGAGAAAAAAAATTGATATTTGAAGCTGGGATAGGATAAAGCATAAGTCAGACTTAGGATAGATTATATTAGTGAATAACCTGGCCAAAAATCATTCATGCAAAAGGAAAGACAAGCATGCATAAAAAGTTCCAACAACGGAAACTACTGGTAGGAAACAACCAAGAAGGTGATTTGAGACTTGAAAAAATTGAAAAATGGACCGAAAAACATTTATGCAAGCTAATATTAATATAAAAATCATCTACCATGAAAATAAATGGGAAAAATAACACGCATAGAAGCAAAAGTGACAAAACAATAAGCAAAAAATTACACATGAGATACTTACCCGGAAAAGCATTGCAAACCAAGTCGAAATCTCCTTGATCTCATGAGGAAGCCTAGAGCTCCAAATTAAAGTGTGAAAATGAGTTTTACTAGCCTCTATTTTATAGGTTTCTCCCGATAGGGCTAGGCTTAGGGTTTCTGATAGACATGCCTAAAATCAATAAACCAATGACACATGTTGTTTAGTTCGAAAAAGAAACATTATGCCACATGTCAAGAACTGATTTTTCATTTCCTGTTTTCTAGGGATGCACATTTTCTTACTCTGAGAAATTGCGAAGTCTCATTGGCAGAGGTGACTGCATGATTCCTAGGAACATGGGATTACGTAGTCCATAGCTTAGTGAGATGTATAGTTTTGACTCTGAAAGAGATATTGCATAGTTTACAGGGTTACTATCTACTAGTCTTCAGGGCTGCATAATTTTCATCATGAAGACATTGCATAGTTGGAAATCTCAAAGAATTGCACAATATTCAGAGACAAGGAATTGCATAGTTCTAAGACTTAAGACCTGGAGTTGGTGTAGGATCACGACAGAAATTGACTTGTGTTTGGAAGATGTTTAGTTGTCATTGAAAAGACTTATTGATTATCAAGATAACCTAATGAAGTCATAAAAAACAATGCATGCATGGATAAGTGATAAGAAAACTTGACAATCAAAAGGAATAATCGATGATAGTGAAAGATAAGTTCTTATCCACAGAAGGTAGGCTCTAGAATAGAAGCGTAGGAAAAATATTGGAGGGGGGTCGTAGTAACAAGAACACTTGGCAACATACCAGTAGAACTCTAACACTTTTTATGGGTCTAAATATATAAGCCAATTCTAGCTCTTAAAGAAGTATTATTCATGTCATTGATTACCATAGCATCTTTACTTAACCTGAGTTGAAGACATAGTTCCTTCATTCTCTTCATCGATGACACACTGACAAAATAAAGTGAAACTTAGTTATGTTGGTTGGGGACAAGGAGTGTATATATATGCAAGTGAAAAGGATGTCATAGTATTAGTTTACATATTTGGTATTACTCTGCTGCCAATATGTTTGGAAGATACCCTGATAGAGTAACTACAGGAACACAAACAATTCTTCGCTGCCAGTGAGCTTGACCAATACATTGGCAAAGTTGCTTGATTCACATCCCTACGTAGGAAACCTTTATTTTAGTTAACGCTTTATTTATTTATTTATAGATTTGTGCTTAGACACTTATTATTTCATGGGGCAGGGATCTTAGCTATTGAGATAAGAAGAGGTTACTCCTTCAGAGAAGGATATATATATACACCTTTGAAAATACAACACACTTGTTTCAGTTTACATCCATCTTTACTCTACTTGAATAAGCTTACCAAATAAAACTGATCAAACGTAATAACCAATTCAAGAAGAGGGTGCTAGTTAAAGATTCAAGCATCTCAATTCCACTAAGGTTTTTCTTTGAGGAAGAATGTATTTTACATCCAAGCATCATCGAATAAAAGATACAAGGCCCATCCAAAGAGAAGGAATAGATAGAAAGTGAAACATTGACAGTTGTACAATGTCCTCTTGAACTCTACCATGCTCATTCCAAAATATGAACACAACTTCATGCAATTCTTATTATGATGGAAGGAAAATAAAGTACGAAATAGAAGACAAAATGAAAAATGGAAAGAACAAACAAAATAAATGTAAACCTACTCCTAATATAACAGGGTATAGGTGAGGCTTACGTAAAAGGAAACTTCCAGTGCAACCGACGAAGCATTACCCGACCTATATCGGCGAGGGAACTACTTACAATAAAGATCATCAAGAGAAGCACATGAAAAAAAATATGTAACATGGCATGTTCAAGAATCTAAAGGCACATAACGTAAGAAACAAAGAACAATAAGAAGGCATGTTATAAATAATCTACTAATGCATCATGGTGTGCACACACATTACAATGAATTGTCCCATCAAAACATGCATTCAAATTTTTAGGCTTCGAAAAAATAAGGAAAGATAAGAACTTTTTCTTAGCATAGGGTTTTGCCAAGTATGATTCCTCCAACCATTGAGCTATAGGATCTGTATATGAAGATGAAGGATCTCAAGCTTGAAACATAGGTCCATTTTCAACCTTTGTGATCACCTCATGAGGATTTTCCATGGAAATAAAACCGATATGATCATGCTTGGAATAACCATCAAGAATGTGAGATCCTGACATAACCATCATCATATGTCAAAGTGTCTCATCATCTTGACACAATTCCAAGATATCTGCAGATGGATCATCTAATTTTGGTGGCTTAGAATAATATATATTTGAAGACACAATATCACCACTAGATAAATCAATGAAAACATGAATAAATCATGAAGAAATTCTGAATTTTAATTCAAGAGAAAGGAATCCTTATGACAAGATGAATCATAAATAGGGGTAGATGAAAAACATGAGACTACATTCTTTGTTTCTTGATTTTGATATGATGAGGAATGAGACAGATTATGAAAAGAGAATCCTTCCTCACCTTCCATTGATGTAGAAACAACATTCCACCATTCCTAACTGCAATTATAATTATCATCTAAGAGGATGATTGATGAGAATATGATATAGATTTGATAGGCACATTAAACAAGTCAACAAAATGAAAGTGAAGTAAAGGAGAGAGTGAGTGATCATCTTTTATCTTTGAATCTTGTTCTAAATCAAAATCTCGTACATAATCATCCCAAAAGATATAAAAAATTGTTTGGTCTCCACTGACTCCATTGAAAACTAGGCCCTCTTGATAAGTGGAAGAAATTGTAATAACAAGTTCATGTGACATAGGAGGATCATGAGAAACAACCGATGGAGAAAGAATGTCCTTGACTAAATTTGATTTGAAATCTGCATTCAAATATTGAATGGGAGATGTTGGTGACAAATTAGAAGTTATATTTTCATGTTCTACAACCTCACTCTGAGTATATGAAGCTTCTTGGTTTAATGAAGAATCAAAAGAAATCAAAGAGTCACACGGAATAACAATCCCTTCTTTTACATTTTTGGGAGATCCATAGCCTAGGAATGTTGGGAGACTTGAAAGGGATTCAAGATCAGGTGGATTCAAAGAAATTTGAACAAGATACTTAATTTTCGCCTTCATAAAATTCCAATCAATACCATCGTCCTAAAATTCATAACAAAAGTGAATAAATTGATCATGAAAATATTCAATAGATTCATCATATTTCATTTCAAGAGAGATAATCTTCTTATAAACATATTCATAATTATACATGTCGAAGGCTAGATACAACTCTTTGACAAGTTGCTCGAAAGAATGAATAGAGGTGGTTGGAAAAGTGTAACGCCATTGCATAATGCATGCTTTGAATGTGAAAGTGAACAACTTACAAGGAGCATCCTCACGATCAACTTTGTGAGAATCAAAAAATTAAAGAAAGTGAGAGGTGTGCTCAAGGATGGTTATTTCACCCCTTCGATCAAATTTTAAATTCGACAATTCATGAATAATATCCATAGGAACTATCTACTTTGCAACTCTAGAAAAACATGCTTGGGTTAACATATGGGAAGTAGCCATTTAGGATAAAAAGGTGCAAACAAACTTCACGGGCTCGACCTGTCATCTAGCCTGTGTTAAAAACCTGTTGATGGTGTTGGAAGTTGCCAATAGGGAAGGGGGGCTCCTCGGTGTGAAGTTCCAAATAGAACCCACAATGTTTGGAGTAGGATCCCCAAATTGGATACGAGTGATTGCCAAAAGTGGTGGTTTTAGAGGTAGGTGTTCATTGCAACAAACCCATAAGATTAAGTATGCATGACTTCGGCAATTAGAATTGTATTGACTTTATGCGATATTAATTGTAATGTTTCAAATATCCATTCACATAAAAGGGAGGAAAAGGTGATTCCTTAAAGGAAAGTAATATTACATATCTTTAAATATGCACACAAGAACCGTTAGTTAATCTTCAAAATAGTTCAGAAGATAACAATGAGCATTACAATATAGCGACACGTATTCAATGAGATACATACAAAGGTTAACGAAATAGTTCATTAACATTAGCATAAGTGAAACCACATATACTACAAATATATAAATAATGGTCTTATAACATTCATGACCTATGCATGAAGACGTTCTGGCTTTGAGATATTCTCAATAAGAAAGTGAAATTTCGAAGCATCCAATTACACTGATGTGGCAGTAGCCCCAATAGTGGAAACTAAAGCCAACACTCGCTTCTCTCCAAAGAATTATACTCTTCTTATGCTACATAAGAGATTCTAAGGCTTCAAAATCTATGTCTCCAGGCCTCCTTGTTTCCAAGCCCTTTGCTTGAGTTATGAGGGCTCATTTATAACAAATGAGATGACTTATCATCTCCCTTTGTGACCTTTGGACTTCCCTCATGATTCTTTGACTTCTTTTGTATTTTATTGACTAATGAATTTTCACAATCCACATTAGATTATTCAAAATTCCATTTACATTATTATAAAATAAGAAAATACAAAAATCATATGAGACAAAAATTGGTGGAGCCTAATAAAACAAGCCTAATAAGACAAATAGACATTAAGCTTGAGTTTGAGGAAACTCTAGCTTAACAACTTCAACTTGAATATTTTCAGTAACATAATGATGACAAGCTTTGTATTGTGTGGTGATCTCCTCAAACTTTGTGAGAATATTAGACTAAAAGTGGACTCTAGCTTCCATCGCATCTTGCTAGGAAGTTTTGGAACAAGTTTGAGTTTCCTTCTTCAACAAGAAAAACATAGTGTTGGTCTTAGTAGGGCCACCAATGTAATTTTGCAAAGTATGTCTCTGCTGTAGTGGCGATCTACTTAATTTGGTCCAAGTATTATGTAGCTTCTTTCCTAACCGTGTTTCTACCCTTACCCTCTATGAATGTACTAATTGAGGGAATCTTGTGAATTTTTACCAAGGAATCCACATTGTTGCATAATCCTGCATAAGAGGATATGATACTGGTTATAAATGTGTCAAGTTGTTTGTTATTCTACATGAACTTTCTAACCTTCACATTATCCAACTCACCATCTTGCCTCATCTTCTTAGCTAGTTCTGGTGGTGCACCTCTACATTTCATTCCCCATTCATGAATCAAGGTGATAGATGCATGGAAATTTTTTATTTTACTACTCTAAACATTCTATGTGGGAAACATGCTACTCATATTTTTGTTTGTTTATAAATTTGTTTTCCATTAGTATTTAATAAATGCCAACAACTCTCTTTTTTCCATTCAGAGGGGCTTCACTAGGGGAGAAATACCATACCACATGCATTCATATTGGGGTTGAGGGAAAAATGACATAATATATTGGGGGATATATAGGGGGTAAAGGGTTTTTATATTAGCAGGTATAAAAAATGGAGCTCAAAGTTAATGACAAAATATAAAGGGGTATAAAAAATGTTAATGAACAGTGGATACCTACAATATCTAGTGAAAGTAGGTGTCCTTTAAATTGGGAAGGTGTGTTGGATTTGTATTAGTAGGTGGTTAAATAATGTGATTTTTAGATATATTCTTCAATGTAGTCAAATTAGGGGTATTGTTTAGTATGCTATGAACGCACATGATATGTTAGAGGTTCATTGAGTGAAGCCCTCGTGTTTCCATTTCACTTGACGATTCAAAATCAATGACTATCATCTTATAGTAGTTGCACTTGTAGCATTTGGTCTTTGCTTGGGTCATACTCTCCTCGAAGAAATTTATTTGTTGTTCAATGATATGGTCAAACATGGTTATTGAAGAAATTGCCTAAATCTCCCAAATTGACTATACTTCCTTGATGCGAAGTATATCTAATTATTTTTATTTTAAAATATAGATTTCTTAAAAAAAAAAAAAAATATATAATAAACACTTAAACAAATAAAAATTAAACATGTATTACATTGGAAAAAATTAATAATAAATAAAAACGAATACAATTTAAATTTTAGAAAATAAAAATCAATTAATTTAACCAATATTTTTAAAATCTAACCAATATAATTAATTTAGCCTATTATAAACTTTTTATTTTAAAAATTTATAACTAAATTATGTAAAAAGTCACCGTTAATATAATTTTATTATCATTCCTATTTTTCAATTAAAACGTTAAACACTAACAATATATCTACAACTTAGTATCCTTAAAACCGTCTTTTAGCAATTCAATAAATGCGCATATACCTAGCGTTACACAAAAAGTTTGACAATGATAGCATTCCCTCTCTCCACGTGAAAATATGGCTATTCGCGGTGATAATTAAAGCTTCACCGTTTCTCCAATGAAAGAAAGATATGATTTAATTCTCTTCACATCCATGTCATCTTGAAAACCAACGAAGCGCTGGTAGGTGAAGCTGACAGTGGTTCCAAAGACTCGTCACGTCATCCCATAGAGTGTTGGAATATTTCCTCACATCATAACAAAACAATAATGTGACACGAAGAAGTTTGACCATGACAACATTCCCTCTCTCCACGCTTATATGGTTATTCGCGGTGATAATCAAATCTTTACCATTTCTGCAATGAAAGAAAAATATGATTTAATTCTCTTCACATCCACGTCATCTTGAAAACCAATGAATCGGTCAGTGGTCCCAAAGACTCGTGATCCCATAGACTGTTGGAATATTTTCTGACATCGTAACAGAACATTGACAGATAGTGGTCCCTCAGATGCTCCTCGTGCTGGGTAGTGGTCCCATATAGTAGTGGAATATTTTCTGACATCATAATAAAACAATGACGTGTCATACCATCTCAATTGGAGGGAAGTAAATTTGAATATAGTCGTTATAAAGGGAGCTTTTTCTACACTGCGCCACGAATTTGGTCGTCGTTAAAAATCACATACATTATACTACGAAGTGGCTTTACATATGCATTCTTTGCCCACGCGGTAGTATTTCGCACGGTTTATCCTATTTTACAAATGTTTTTAATTTGATAATCATCACAAATATTGTAATGATTATAATTAATAATTATTTTTTTTAATTATA